>JADLZK010004403.1:0-61886 GCA_015847255.1 Hyparrhenia diplandra | reverse complement strand
TCCCTTTCGGTAATTTATTTTATTTTTATTTTTGGTTATATTTTGTGTTCTTTGATTATTCTATTGTTTCTGTGGGTACTGCAACAGAGACTACTTAAACCATTGTGAACATTATATCAAGGAAGGATATCCAACCATCGTTGACGTGTGCTTCAAGTGAGCGCCAGTTTAGACACATAAAGCCCCTACTCCGTATCAAAAATATATTTACTTGAAGTAGCAACAACAAGAGCCAAGTGTGAAGTACCACAACCTCTAAACTGCTTAATCAGTTGCAGCAAACAAATGCATCTTGGAGATCTGCAGAAATTTCCAATATCTTTCCTTAATTAAGGCCACCAGGATTAATTCGGACTCTTACATTGTCGAAAAATAGATAACCATATTTTTGCAAAGCTTCAATTTTACAGGATTGCAACACCGTTTTGACCTTTGCTTCTAACTCATTTATCAAATTTGAGTGGAATCACTGCCATTTGAAATATCTACAACTTTTGTTTCAGAGTAATATGAAAATTTGGCACCAATTAATCCCAGAAATTCATCGAATTAATCAGCCTAATTCATGAGTAATCTGAAATCGATGTAAGGATTACCGTGGTCTGTACACATAAACATTGCATCTAGTTGCTTCTTAGAGACTTCTCTCACAGCAAAAAGTAAAAGTTTGCAAATAATTAACAGGTTCCCATAAGCCCATCCTTTTTTCCCTTCCTTTTTATCTTCTTTCCCCTTCATCTTCTGCTATTTCCCTAGTTTGCCTTCCTGAACTAAGCCACCAGGAGATATGCACCAGCAGGACTTTAAGCAGCTTCACGTACCAGCAACATGAAGTAGCAGCACCAAGATTTGAAACAAATAACACATACCCATAGGAAAACAAGCAGAAAGCAGCAACCTGAAGTGCTTGAGACAACTAAGGATCCAAGCTGTAGGTGCTATTGCCGTAGTTCTCTGCAAGGGCAGGGCCTCCGCAATCGGCCTCCGCAATCCTTAGTAGGGTGAACCGGAGGGAAATAGAGGCAACATGAACTATGTTAGCTCAAGCAGGAGGCTGAAGCGTGGGATGTCACGGATACTGATCCCTATTATATTGTCATAGAAAAATGGTCATATCAAAATTATCTATACTTGAAGTAGCACACAAGAGCAGAAGTTTTTTTCCAACCAATTTTAGAGATTCAGTTTAGGAACAAGTAGTTTTGAAATACTAAATATTTTTTCAAAACTGATAACATAGTAGATGCCATAGTTTCCATTCCATAACTGATAACATAGTGACCGGATCAACCTGTAACCGGTCTACACGGGGGCTCTGCAGGACTATATATACGTTCAGTTATGCACCAACCCCCACATGTGTACCATTCACTTATTATCTATTACAATCTATCAGTTACATCACAACCTTTTCCCATGATAAGCAGAACACATTACCAATCACTTATATTTTGTCTAGGCACAGTTCACATGTGAAACCCAGTTCTTCTTGTAAGGAAACCTAGAAGAATATATTTCCATTGGTAATAGCTAATTCCAACTACACAGGGCATTACATGTGATGGAGCACGTTTTAGATCCTACTTCGTCAACAGATCATTTAGCTGAAGATAGCCATTGAAAATGGTTCCAAACGAACTCCTGAAATTACAGATTGTAGTTTGGAATGGAACAAATTAAGCCCTGCTGATGATTGATGAGGGATAGCTAACAGTCCAACCTCAAAGGTATGTGCAGATCCTTGAGGTCAAGATTGTCATCAAAATCATTGACTCTGTCAAGTAACTTTTTTTGTGATTCATATCAGTAGAAGCGACCATGGATAATGCAAAATCCTTCACATGTATTGCCTTGGATGACTTCACATTGTAATGGCTGAACTCCAACCGGACAATCTGCAGAAGATTCAACCAAACAAAATAACACAGTAAATTAAATTTTTCTCGTGAATGGACTGGGGACAATGAATAGTTGGGGGTGGTGGGGGTGGGTATTGGTTTAGCCACTTAGGCTTATTGTGCTAAGGAAAAAATCCATGCTTTCACTGAATCCTTTAATAAGTCTTGTCAATACTGATTCCATGATGGTGAATCCAGCCGCTGGTCAAGAACAAGAATACAATGGAAATAATCACTAACAAATACAGTAAAAGTATTGAACTTTGACAAACACACTATATAGTTTCAAAGTTCAGTTTCTCCAAGACAAACACCAAAAATGCCTTGACAGTTTCAAAGTTCAGTTTTGAAGATATGTTACTTGCTGGCTTCAAAAACCTGAAGTAGCCCTTGTTAAATTTCTGAAAAACAAATTGAGCCCCCAAAAAAATCCCCTTTTTATTGTACGGCTATCTATCTCAAAACCTGTAGCCCTTGCATGACGAACAAGAAAATGGCAAGCTGCATATCATGTTTTCGCTCTCTGTAATCTTTCAGCACTACTTTCTTGAGGTGATGGTCAAGGCACTCTATGCGATCATCATCCATCTCATAATTAAATATTTTCATGCTCTGTGGAACAACCATGGTGGGACTGCAACTCAACAATAGAAAAAAAATCATCTGCATAAGCTTTAACCAGACATGAACAATAATCCATTTTCGGTAGGACAACTAAAATTACCGTAACAGAGAGCATCTCCAAGCAGGGGAAACATCCAGGAACTCGACAACAGGCTTCAACTGCGGATCCGCCATCTCTAGTGCCAGCGTCCTCACACACTAGAACTCCAAAACAGTATAGACTGAAAAGTGTGTAGTAGGGTTGCAAGCGCCACAGGCCAGTGCAGCCATAGAACAGCAGAAGTACCTCCCCTTCGAGCTGGCACACAGCAGCACCGGCACCTAAACATGCCCTCCTCTCAAACCATTCTTGGAGGTGGCACATATTCTATGCTGAGGCAGGAAATGGAGTATTCATAATGTACTGCTTGAGGGCAGGGCGATTAATTTTGAGGGGACAATAACATATTAACATCCACACTTTTTAGTGGTAGATAGATAGAGAGATATACCCAACAAGTTCCAAAAGACTTGAGTTTTCTGCATCAATTGGTCTTATATAATTACTAATATTTATGCCTAAATAGAATTGCATGCCCAACAGTATAGCATAAATTCACAACAAGATAGTTCTGTATCATGCTAAAAAAAAAGATAGTTCTGTATCAATATCTGCATCATGCATGTTGTCATGTGATCTTACAAATTGGAAATAGCAGATTTAACCAAAAAAAAAACATAGAAACTTTTCTGTCTTCAAACTGTGAAGGGCAAATTCCACCAAAAATCAAGAATCAGCATTTATATACCACTATAAAAAGATCCCTATCCTTCTGCCATCAAAATGTTGTTCATGTTTACTTCTATTTGCTAATGACATTTCCTTTAGTTCAATGATCTCTGCCTGCTGTTTTGTATTCAAATGTTTAATAAGGACCCAAATTCACTGGGATTGGATTATTTCTGGGGGGGGAGTGCTCACGCACTGATAGTCAGACGACCCATTTTCTCTGCTCTTCATATGTAATCCACATAATCTAGTCGCAGAATTATGAAAAATAACAATGAAATGCATACCAAAGGAACAAATCAACTTAAAAAATGTAGGATAAAAGAATGGCCTCATAAATATAATTAGTATTACCTGGGTCAATACACATTGTACTGTGATTTACAAATCATGTGCTTTGTGGTTCATGCCTTGTTCACAATGTCCAACAAAAATTAACCTACCTTAAATCCTAGCTTGCTTTGCAATTTTGTTCCTTGACTTTCCTTTCAATTTATTGGGTCACATCTTGTCAACTTTCTCAGATTCATGCCATGAGGCAATGAATGCAACACGGATTTAAGGACAGTATAGACACAGTCTAAGTCATATTAGGATTAAGGACATAAGTTCCATCGTACAATGTCCTCATATATCTCAACAGCTCATAGTTTTGGCAGTCACCAGAAATCTCCACAGCTGCACTGGCCATTCTTGAAGTGATGAAATCTGTTGGCATCTCTGACAATAATAGTCCTGTTCCTAACTAAAGTCATGAATTTGATGGCAGTATGGCAGTCTCCACATACACGGAGATTCTTCGTAACAAAAATGGTCTTATCCTCATTAAGACTGAGGAGGCCAAAAGCTATTGCTAGCTTTTCGCTATGATAAAGAAGTGCCTTTTCCTTTTCCTCTTCCTCCAGATCTTGCAAAACAAAACTGGTGTCAGCCTTGTAACCCAGTTTCTTAATGTCTACCAGGATATTATCAAGTTCCTGATATATGTCAAGTGAACATGGATGAGATTGGTCTCCACCAACAAATGCATGTAAGGAGCCATTTATCTCGATCCAACTGCAGCCAGGACTCTTCTTAAAGCCCTTGACCTTCTGCACTATTCGAATTTCTGCTGCCTCATCAAATCTACCAGCAGCACTGAATATGTTGGACAGTAGAACAAAGTTGCCAGTCCCCTCAGGTCCTAGTTTCTGGATCATCCTTGACACTTGCTTTCCTAAATCAATGTTCTTATGAATCCGGCAAGCTCCAAGCAAGGCTCCCCATACACGAACATCAGCTTTCAGTGGCATGCTTTGGATAAACTGATAGGCCTCATCAAGGAAACCACCTCTTGCCAAAAGATCAACCATGCATATATAGTGCTCCATCCTCGGAAGTATACCATACTTGTGTGTCATCATATCAAACCAGTGCTTCCCTTCAGTCACAAGTCCAGAATGACTACACGCAGCTATTAGACAGATGAAGGTTACATCATCTGGTGCAAAACCTTGATTCTTCATACCTAGGAACAATGCAGTAGCTTCCTTCCCCAGTCCATGAATTCCATATCCTGCAATCATTGTATTCCATGATACAATATCCCGGGCTGGCATCTTGTCAAAAACCTGCCTCGACAGATCAATCCTTCCACATTTTGCATACATGTCGATCAAAGAATTACATATAGAGGTTTCTAATGCAAGCCCACGGATTATGACAGAGCCATGACTGCACCTCCCATGCTGCAAAGCAGCCAGATGAGAACAAGCTGGGATCAGAGATACCATCGTCGCAATATCTGGCTGCACATTGCATGCCTGCATCTTCTTAAAGACAAGAAATGCTTCCTCTGCCTTGCCATTCTGCACATACCCTGACAAAAGTGCACCATAAGAGATTGTGTCCTTGACGGCAATCTCATCAAAGAGCATTGTTGCTTCGTTTATCAAGCCAGCCTTGGCATACATCGAGAGAAGCGAGTTGCCTGCAGTGAGATCAGCGTGGATTCCAGATTTAGCAAGCAAAGCATGCAGCTGTGTACCCATACGAAGATCAGCTACGCTGGCACAGACCCTAAGGGCACTTGCAACAGAGGTTGCAGAGAGAAAGCACAGTCCTTCTACCAGCATGTCCTTGAACAGATTGAACGCTTCTGTCATTCTGTCGCACAGCACAAAGCCTACAATAAGTGCACTCCAAGTGACCTCATTCCAGACAGGCATGGCATGAAACACCCTGCAAGCATAATCCAAGTGCTTGCACTTGGCATACATATCCAGCAATGCAGTTCCAATAAGCACTTGTTCCTCGTTTTGATCGAGATAGGCACGAAGGCAGTAGGCATGGACGCTTGTTCCCTGGACGAGTGCCCCATGATGGGCAAGAAGCGGAAGGAGGGAAACAAGCGTGGAGGCATTCGGCCTGAGGCCGCCACGGTCCTGCATGTCGAGGAGGTGGGCAATGGCATGATGGTACATGCCATGGTTAGCATAGCCCGCAAGCATGGCGTTCCATGCAACAACGTCCCTCATGGGCATTTTGGCGAAGACGTTGGCTGCAGGGCCGAATCTGGCACACCTGATGTACAGGTCGATGAGGGCGGTGGAGACAAACAGGTCGGTATGGAGACCCGCGGCGGCGGCGTGGGCGTGGATGGTGCGGCCAGCAGTGAGGTCAGCGAGCGCTGAGCATGCCTTGAGGACGAAGGGAAAGGTGTACTTGTTGGGGGCACGCGGGAGCAGAGCATAGAGCGGTAAAGGTCGATGGCGGCGTGGAAGGGGCCGCGCCAGGAGTAGGCGCGGATGAGCGCGTTGTAAGCGCGCGCGTCCGGCGCGGGGATTCTGTCGAACACCTGGCGGGCAAGGGCCAGCTGCCCGCTGGCGATGTGCTGCTCCAGCTCCAGCTGCCATTCTTTCTTGTCCTTGACCTCGTGAGAGATGGAGCCGGAGGGAGGACGGCGAAGGCGGACGGCCGCGGTGGAGAAGGGACGGAGATGACCTCGCCGGAGGCCCATGGCGCGAGCTCAAGGGAGCAGAAGTGGCGGAAGGGTGTTGGCCTTGATGATGCGGCAACGAGACGGCGATGGGTGAGCTTTGGGGCTGGCTGGGCAGTGGTGGCGGATGCGTGAACTCTTTGCCACGGACACTGCATTGCGCTAGACGACGGCTACATTTGGCAGCAGAACGTCGATCCCTCCTCCCCGCCCAGGCACGCCGCCGACCTCCCCTTCAATGCCACCAAGCTGCTCTCCGCCAGTCTGCCACAACTGGAGCGGCGGCCACCTCTTTCGAATCCCCTAGAGCGGGTAGATGGGCACCGGGGCAGATGAGCGCGGCGACGGCGGAGGGCCGCCGGCGGTTGAGGGCGGGGCTCGGGGAGGCAATGCTCTGTTTGGTTTGGTTTTGGTGGCCTTGTTTCCAGCGAAAGTTTTTTTGTTTTTGTCGAAATTGAGCCAAAGTCAGTATTTAATTTTTCCTTTTTTTTATTAAGGAAAGACACCAGCCACGCACGCTACACACAAGTTATACAACAGCATACATTATGCACCGACACATTTTAACTCTATAACTGTCTGTTTAAATAAATAGTAAAACCGTATCATTTAGATGGTTGTAAATTGAATAGTTGAACCGTTCAAGCACATTTATAAACTATTAAAATATCTAAATAGAATCGAGCTAAATATGATTAAATAAGTTCAATGGTCACTTAGTTCACCACAATAAAGGATTATAGTTACCATCATATTTTGTACTCTACTAATTAACCTTGTAAGTATGACTGTATGACATCGTCATGATTGCATTAATACTTCCCAATGTAAACAATAGTATCTACTCCCTCCAATCTAAATTATAAGTCATTTTGACTTTTTTTTAGCATGTCTATTTTGTTGTTCATCTAGATACAATAATATTCTCTAGAACCTATTTGGATGTGTGATACAAGGTTACATAGCCTTATATTTCTCGAGGCCTCGGGCATCTAGTAGAAAGCAGTTTTTTTTTTTTTGTGTATGTGCTCAGCACACATGACACCGTCCAATTTGCATCGAAATGTGTGTGCTGGAAGAGAAAGTTGAATACACGGAGAGAGAGTGTTACACTTTGGGGTTTATTACTCATTTTTGTACTTGTTGTTTTATTTTCCAATTACTGGAGAGAGAAGTGTTGTTGTATGAATCTTGAAGCACATTTAGACGTGCAACATTGTATATTCACATCTAGTGCCATGAGATGACTTGGCAAGCGCAACTTCTATGGGTTCAGATGTCATCCCTACCTCATACTCCCTTTGTCCCTTAATATTAGTCGTTTTAGGAACAGTAGCTTGTCCCTTAATATGTGTCACTGCCATGCTAACATATAGCTGTATGGTCTGGCACACTTGTGGTCGGTAGCAGCTTTATCGAATCCTCTCACACCACCGGTCACAGCTCCGGCCAATGCACATGCATGGTTTGGATACTTTAAGCCAAAATAATTCACTGCATGTGTAAAGGAGAAACAATCGCTAACGGATGCAGTACTGGCCTACTAGTCTCCAGCTCCTAAAAGGTTGCTTTGCAGGTTTTCTTGTTTCCCGTGCTCAGACTGCAGCGACAAATAAAACGGAACGGAGGGAGTAGCTATTATCTTCTACCTTCTATAGGGGAGGGGAGGCTTAGGTGGGCTTCATGTTCCTAAAGTGATATGAGCATTGTTCGCTTGTCTTGTCTCATCTTGCTTATTTTATCTCACGTAATACTATTAAATCGGATGAAAATCGGTACCGTCGTGAGTAAACAGGCTCATATAGGTCTCATGGGTCTCAAGAGCCACCTGATGCGTTGCTTCTCTATATCCTTCACAAGTGATTTCATCAAATTCAATAATTCATTTAATAATGATGTTAATATGTATCGTAAAATTTAATACTTTCCTACATATATATTTGGTCAGAATTCAAAATGTTTAACTTTGAAGCGAGAATGACATTCTTTAGAGGACGAATGGAGCACATACGCGTGTACGGCAAAATATCTTTATTACTAAAGTTTCACGTAATGGAATTAATGGTTTTTTTTTTTAGAGGAATATGATTCAAGACATTTTTCAATATGATTCAAGACATTTTTCATGTGAACTAAAATATATATTGAGTTGTGACCAGACGCTTGGACTCTCAAACTCGAGTTGTCACATACTATACGGAGTAGTAGTGTATTTCTCATCGATCGGGGGACCAGGTGAGAAGTTATAAAAGCGAACAAATGAAGTGGAAAACATATGGCCCCACGATCCACTTCTCTGCAGCAGCGCTCTTTTTGTCAAAACAAAAAGGACACTTTGTACCTATAAGAAAAAATGTCATTCAATTATTCAAATCAACTGACAACCAAACCTTTTTTTTTCGCAAACAAATAAAATAAAATTGGGAAAAACATGAAACCCCTATTTTTGGGCCTTTTTGACCACCATCCGATGATCCATTCCATTCCACGGAGCTGCACGTCAAAGTACAGGCAATCGCGGTGGGCCACGGAACAAACCCAAAGCAGCGCAGCGCGCGGCCCCACTCGCACCCGGTCCCGCCGCAAAAGCAAACAAACCCTAGCGAGCCGGACCCGGACCCTCCCCGCTGATCCGGTGCGCCCGGTCAAACCCCAGACCGCCCCTCCAGTCCAGCCGGTCACGCTCCCCTCCCTCTCCTCCGCCCCCCTCTGCTCTGCCTCTGTTCTTCCCCTCACACACCCAACCGGACCTCCCCTCCCCTCCTCTTGCACCTCGCCGGAGCACCGCCCCCTCGCCGTCGCGCGCCCCCCCGCCTCCCTCGCGCAGCACCCCCAACTTACCGTCCCCGCCGCCTCCCTCTGCTCCCCTCATCCATCCTCGAGCTCGCCCGCCGCGTGGATCGCCTCGGCCCATTTTGCTTTTTTTTTTTTTAACCTCCCCGCTCGAGCGTTAGCTGGCGGGCGGATGTACGTGTCCTGACTGGAGATGGAGATTCCTCTGGCTTGACGGATTGATCTCGTGGAGCCGCCCAACCCTTAGTGCCGGCCCCCGCCCTCCATCGGCGCGCCGCGGCGGCCATGGACATGGAGAGGGGGCGGGCAGCGAGCAGGGCTCGCCCGACAGCGAAATGGGCGACGGCGACAACGACAGCAGCGTCGGCTACGGCGCGGAGATGGAGGTGGACACCGGGAGCGGCTCCGTCGGGGCCTCGGCTCCGGCGAGCTCGGCGTCCGCATCGGCCTCGGTGGTCTCCGCGTCGGCGTACGCCGCGCGCGCCGGCGCCTACGACGGCGTCGACCCATTCGAGGGCATGGAGTTCGACGACGAGGAGGACGCCTGGACCTTCTACAACGTCTACGCCCACCGCGTCGGCTTCAGCACCCGGATTAGCGTCATGCACCGGTCGCGCCGGGACGGCTCCGTCATGTCCCGCCAGTTCGTCTGCGCCAAGGAGGGCTTCCGCACCTACCGCGGGAAGAATGAGGTCTCCCGTGCTGATGCCGTGGAGGCAGGCGATGACGATAGTGGGAGGGGTCGGCGGACACGGGCTGTCACCAGGGTTGGCTGCAAGGCCATGATCCGGGTGAAGAAGCAGGACAATGGCCGCTGGAGTGTGACCAAGCTGGAGACTGCACATAACCATCCCCTGGTCCCTGCCAACCAGTCGCACTGTCTGCGCCCGCACAAGCCACTGTCAGAGTGTGGGAAGCAGCGGCCTTTCGGGGGACATCGAAATGGTGGTTCGCTTCTGGCGATTGAGCCGCCGCCGCCGCCTCTTACGCCGCCTGTGCCTCACACAAGCATACCTCAAGTGGCTCCTCAGCATGTTTCTGATGGTATTGGGAATGGCACTAGAGTAATTTTGGATTATGTCAAGCGCATGCAAGCTGAAGATCCGGCCTTCTTTTATGCCATGCAATTTGTTGAGGGGCGCCCAGTGGGGAATGTGTTTTGGGCCGATGCCAGGGCTAGGACGGCATACAAAGACTTTGGAGATGTTCTTGTCTTGGATGACTACTGCAAAAGGAGCAAGCATGAACTTCCACTTGTTGCTTTTACTGGAGTTAATCACCATTGCCAGCCAGTCCTATTTGGTTGTGCCATCATGGCACATAACAATGAAGCATCATTTGTTTGGTTGTTTGAGACATTTCTCTTAGCAATGTCTGGACAGCAGGCTACCTCTCTTACCATGGAGCATGACAATGCTTTAAAATCAGCTGCATTGAAAGTATTTCCTCTAACCAGGCTCCAGTTTTGTAAGTGGCACATCATGAACGAAGCACAGGATAAGCTGTCATATCTTTTAGATGCATTCCCATCCTTCCATGAGGACTTTATCAATTGCATCAACATGTCTGAGACAATCAATGAGTTCGAAGCAAACTGGAAGGCATTAATTTCTAAGCTCAGCTCTCAAAAAAGTGAATGGCTTGACTTTGTGTACAATTGCCGTCACCAGTGGGTCCCGGTATATCTGAGAGATACATTCTTTGGGGATGTGTCATTAAAACTGCAGTGTTCAAGCAGGAGTTCGTTGTTTGAAGGTTATATCAGTGCCAAAACTGATTCACAGTCATTCATTCAGCAGTATGAAAAAGCTTTAGACTGTTGTTATGAGAAGGAGGTGAAGGAAGAATTGGAAACAAAATATTCACTTCCTGATATTAAGACATCATCTCCTATAGAAAAGCAAGGAGCTGAGTTATATACAAGGTCGATGTTTTTGAAATTCCAACAGGAATTGATCGGTGCCTCTGTTTACACCGCTGAAATTGTGAAAGAGGAGGGCAATGCTTCAATTTATACAGTGACCAGATCTGAAGGAAGTGAGAAGTCTGTAACAGTTCAGTTCAGTTCTTCTGGAAGTTCTGCGACATGTAGCTGTCAGATGTTTGAATATTTCGGTATTGTCTGCAGGCACATACTTGCTGTGTTTAGTGTAAGAGGTGTCTTTGCACTTCCTTCTCATTATTTTATAAAAAGATGGACAAAGAATGCATTGGATAGAAGCTCAGGCAAGAATGTTGATGAAGTTAGCAGAGTTGAGGAGCCCAAGGAGGAGCAAAGAAGTAGCGCTGAAGATGATGAGCAATCCCTGACGTGGCGTTACAACAGTTTGTGTCGTGAAGCACTAAGGTATGCTGAAGAGGGAGCATCATCATTAGAGGTTTATGTTGTGGCAATGCAAGCTCTTCAAGAGGCTGCTAACAGGGTTAATATGGCCAAGAGAGGTATTGGACAGGCAGCACCATTAGCGGTGATGCCAATTGCAGCACAACCACCTGAAACTTTTGCAAGAAATTCAGAGATTAGTTCTAATAAGCAAAAGAAGAGAAAAAGGAATTCAAATAGCTCAAGGGAGAACACCACATCAAATCAACTTATGTATGTGCAACAACCTGTTAATTTTCTTTTTTTGTTGCTCCTGGTTCATCAAGTGCTTCACAAGGGCCTAGTCAGCTAGTTGCTGCTGCTCCTGTTTCTTTGAGTAGCAAATATGGACAAACATCTGGTGCGAATAATTCAGTTGATGACAATATACCTCCTGCTTCTGTAGTTGATAAGTTTTCTGGGTTACCTGACCGAAATGCACCAGCACCTTCAACTGGAAATCTGCAAGGTGGAGAAACAAAATCCATAGGCGCTGATTCACGAATAAAAGAGGTAGTTTACTTTTGCTATGCTGACCACCGAAAGTTCATACTCTGCATATTTTCAGATGTTCTACTCTAGCCAGTTCTTATAGAATTAACGAGGAAAAAGGTACCATGGGAGTAATTATAGCTGAATTGAATTAGTACACACTTCTTTTCCAAGTTGTTTAGGGTTCATATTATTTTTTTCAACGATTATGCAATAGCAAACATGAAGTAATTTCATTTCATTTAACTCTACAATTATGCTACTTTCTTAAAGTTACTTGTAATGATTCATCGCTAGAGCGCTGATAAACACTTCTGCTTGAGGTTTTTCTTTCTATGAAAATATCTAGTAGCAAATGATTATAATACCTATGAGTGCAGGCTTATAGGGGCAAATCCAGATTAAGTGGGCACTGGGTGGGTTTGGTATTTTTTTTTTTAATCAGGATATCAGTGCATATTTGTTATATCTTGGATATGGTATGATGAGTTGCATGGATACGTCTTGGATATCCCATATCGGATACGTATCTTCGTGGGATATGGCATGAGGGCGTCTCCATGGAGTATCAGGGGAGGTGTGGAGATAGCCAAGAGTAACTCCTATACGTGGGCGGAGACGTATCAAGGCGTTTTTTGGATATGGCCCAGTCCAGTAGGCCCACTCTAAGTCACTATAACCCTCGACTCACACGCTCACCAGTGCACCACACAGTGGGGAGCTAGGCAGCCGGCGACACAACACGCCCGCCGACGCCCGCCTGACCAACTTCCTGCTCACCCAGCCATCAAGTAGGCTGGGGCTGTGATGACACATGCCACCCGCAAGGCGCACGCCACAAATTTGTGAATGTCTCATGCACAGCACCTCAACGAGCTTCACCACCCACCGGTGATAAATCAACAGCTTGCTGGGATGAGTTAGCGGTGATTTCTTCCCTATTTCCTCTCATCTTCTATAGCCTCTTCCTGCCCTGTTCCCCATATCAAATTAATCTGGACTGGGACTGGAACTGGAATTGAAAGGGGAAAAAGATTAGACCAGTGATTTACTCATCTCGCTCCAAGCCTGAAACCTCGCCCCAAGTAAAAAGTGATGTACTAGTTGAATCTTCCATCGACTGGACAAATTCTACTTCTGCACTATGTGCATATATGTTCTCATTTGGATTTTGCAAGTTTGGCCTTTGAGATTTGGATGGAGATGCTGGGCAGGCTTGCCTATTGGAGTGTTGTCTAAATGGAAATATGGAAAAGATGAGCAGAACACCACATTTGCAAGAATGAGACAATTTCAAGTTCCTGCTAGTGTGTTACCCTTGCTGCATAGATGGCATGTTTGCCTGGTAACTGTCTGCAGTGGAGTGTGAGAATTATGGTATTCTTACCACTTTTAGTTCCAGGGCTGACATTCCAGAAATGTCGCATGCCATTTATTGCAGTTGTAGCATCTCTTTATCTTTTACTTCAGGGTAAATATTATCTTTAAGGGAAAGAGATCATTTGATGTTTTCAATTGAGCCAAATTGTTATTAGCTGCAAGCCTATATGGTTTTCTGACATCTTACTGGGTATCGTATGGGCCTCTTTCACGTCATTCAATCACATTTTATCTTTGGTCCTCTGTGATAAGGTGATTATACCTTTGCATAATAAGAACTTAGTGCAGCAGTTTAGTTCCCAGTTATTACTGATAGAGACTATAAAATTCCTTATTATAAGCCTCAGCTTACAGATTAGTTTAGCTGCAATAGCTTCTTTTCCACTTGTCATCAGTAGGTTATATTTCCTTATTACATGTACAGAATGAAGAATGGTTGCAATTTCAATCATAATGTGTTTCACTAGCTTCAGGTTCCTAACAAGTCTTTATGGAATCTGCAGAGCCATGAACTATCCCAAGCTAATGGTAGCAGGGGATGCAGTGTAAATACATTAAACTCCAGTGCTGTGCCACAGCTCGTGACTGTTCCTATTGGATTGTGCCTTCCGTCCACTGATGGCTCCAAGATATCTGCTGGTATGTGGGATTTTACTTTGCTACTCAAATCTAAAAACTGTTCCAAACATTGTATCCCTGTTCTGTTTTTGTACATATCATAATTTGTACAAGTTTATGCCTGAACCTTTTCTTAAGCTGTGTCTGTGACATATATGAGACATTTTCTTTTCTTGTTTTCCTAAAAGCTATTGCATATATAATGATCGGTTTTACTAACGAGGTCATTTTGCCATTACTCTTGATGCAGCTGGTACGAACTCTGTAAATTCTGGAGATGTCAGTAGCAATGGCAAGTTGCCATTTGGTCAATCTCAGTCATCTGCACAACAACCAGCTACACCATCACAGACAAAAAAAGATGCTTGACCGTATTGACACTCATGCAAATCCTGAGGGTTCATCTATAAGGGCTGCAGCCATTGCAGCTGGTGCACGCATTGCATCACCATCTGATGCAGCTACAATAATAAAAGCGGCTCAGTCAAAAGGTGCCATCCACATCAGGCCTGGGGAAAACCTCCCAAATTACCTGAAACCACTAGCACCAAAGCCGCTTTCCTCACTACCACCAGTGAACCCACTCAACTCAGCACATGCATCCCCAAGACGGCTCAGCTTTGGTGATTCTGCAGCCGCCAAGGATGCAATCTTCGGTTCCTCAGATGGCAGTGACGATGATGAGGAAGACACTGATGATGAGGAAGACACTGACGACGACGAGGGGCTGACTGGCGACGACACAGAACAACAATGATCTTCTCTCCCTGCACTAACCTCCCCTGATGGCTTGTGAGGTGCTGATCTTTAACAACCTCTTCACCAATGGAATCTCTTAGAGCATAGCTGTATACATGTTTATAGCCTGTATTTAAGGTCCCAGCTGTCACCTCCATGAGCCTAGAATTCTTTCTTGATCTCTCTCTCTCTCTCGCTTTCTCACCTAGCATGCCTAGAAAGCCCACTTATTTAACCTAATGACAAACATTGAACTCACTTGATCTTCTTCCGTTTTTTTTTTTTTTTTTTTTGGTCGGCTCCTGGTGAGGTTGGTGGGTCTGATGGTCAGTTCACATGTGTAGCTGGCAAGCTGTATTTATGTACAGCATGAGTTGTATGCTGGTGAACTGCTTTCAACAGTCCAAAGTTTTGTACCCTGTTTTTCTCTCTCGCTGGGAAGAGATTTGTTGGAACTGAGCTCACAGGCACTGTTGTCTATTGACTTGGCTTGGAAGAGTGGCTGATTCTTTGATCATGACTTGCTCCTGCGGCCTGCGTTGTTGAGGAAATTGTTTATATGTATTTGTTTCGTTTAATTGGTAGCGTGTCGCTGTCTGATGTCTTCTGCTGACGGTGCTGCGCGCCAGCCAGATCCATTTGTTTTGAGATTCATAGCATCTCTGGGAGGTCAACTTTTGTCTGATTAATAGCAACATGCTGGTAAGGAATTCCTGGTAATAGCATGTGATTCAGAGTACTGACTAATGCATTTGGCAGCATCAGCAAACATTTGGGCACCCGATTAAATAGGAGGATTTGCAACGTCATGAACACGCCTAATCATATTCTAATTCGTAATGAGCGTCAAGAATCTTAGACTGAACTCGCATGGTTTGTTCTTCCCAAGCACGAGTGCACGACTTTGAATGAGCCATTTAGGAGTGTGCTGTGGACAAGCAAAGCAAGCCTACTGCAGCATGTCATCTGTCGACCACCAACCCCCGACCTGGAGGTAGGAGCACCTACCATGGCCCCCATTTTCTCCTCCCTCTCCTGTCCCTGGTGGGCCCCAAAGTGGGGCCAAGTGGGGCGCGTCATGTCTTGTAGTAGTTCTGAGGATGATGATGGTCCAGCTCCATCCTCCAACCTATGACTATGAGATCGAACTACCTTTATTTCTACCAGGAAGACGATGCGCATACACTCATGCACTAGTGTGTGTTTGAGTGTGATGTAAGCCAGATTCATCATGGAAAAAGTAGCTGGATGGAGCTTTCATGGTTGGTGGGGGCTGGCGAGCCGGGGGGAGATGCTCCTACTCCACTTGAGGTTCAGGGATGGTTGGAAGTGGAATGTTGGGGGTGCACATCATCGCTCCCCATTGTTTGGGTGGAATTAATTCGGGTTGTTTTGCACTGACAGAGTGTCACTCACGATTGGCCCCTTGTATTGATGAATTTGGGATGTTTGTATTGTCCATGACTTCGTGTGCAATTGTATGAATTTGGGATGTTTGGAATTGTCCATGACTTTTGGATCATAGTGTGCCGCTAATGCTCTTTTGATGCAAACAAGTCTAGCTATCTCAATATTCAAACTGGTTGGGCTTGGGTTGTGGAGTTGTAACACTATAGGCAGTGTTTATCCATCATAGAACTACTTCAGTTACTAGCCACTAATAATATTTTTGTGATGCAAACAAGTCTAGCGTGAATTGTTAGCTCAATCTCAAAAAATATTCAAACTAACAACTATTTCATTAGTTGGATCAAACTGAGCTATAGCTAGCTAATAATTAACAACCAACGGTAAAAAATAGTCAACAAGAGTATATTCTGGTGAACTACTTTGTAGTTTGTTATCCAAGACTTAGTGTTCCGTTTCCTCTTCCATTTGTCCTTGAGAAAATTCAAGAAAAAAAAAAAGTGGAGAGTCCATCCATCAAGCATGGACTTCATCGCATCACCACCAACCCCCGTCTGTCCTGCTAAGCATATCTCACTAGCTCGCGTAAGCGCCTTTTTGTTTTTAATATAGTCTCCATTTTTCCTACAATTTGCCGTTTGCCAGTTGGGACTTTTAAATTAATTCCCCTCTGTAAAATAAAAAAATAATTTTACAGTTGTTCAGATTCATAATATATATGGTGCACTCGCTTGCCATTCTAACCCAAATTTCCTAATCAAAACGCCAAGACTTTTACCACTCCTATTTTGGGTTGTTGAGCTAATTATTGTTGGATTCTAACCCAATTGATTGTTTCACACAAAATTGTCCTAACGTTTGGCAGAGGCAGAGGCAACATGTAGTCGATGTTAATCAATTTTTGGGTTGGCTCCTTCTGCAGAGAAGAGTTTCCGATGACATAGGTCTGGTTTGTTTTTGCCTTATAATCAATTTTTAATTATTGATTTTTTGATCTTGCTAGTTCAAAAAAATTATGTAGCAGCTAGAATAAGAAGAAATAATCGAAACAAACAAATTTTTTTCCCCCAAAAGAAGGGCACCAATGGATTTGGCAGATGGGAAATGGGATCTCACCAAATCCCATAGCGGGCACCACCTAATACGATGCATCCATCCTTCCTTTATAAATGAAAGCCCCCAGACCTCAGATTTCCCGTGCTCATCATCACCATCCACCTCTCCTCTCCGTCGTCCTCGGTCGGCGCGGCACCACGCTCGTCGTCGTCCTCAGGCCGCGCTACTACCCCGCTCCACGGTCCAATCCAAGGGTAAGCAAGCGCGCCTCCCCACCTCCCCTTGCTGTATTTAGCCCCTCACACTCGCCCGCTCCCTCGCTTCCGCTGTCTCCCTCCCCGCGCGCGCCTCTCGGATCGCCTCGGCGCGCGGTGACTCTGTCGTGCCGCTGTTCGTGTTCGTACTCTCTCTGCAGTCTGGGACTGGATTCGTAGCCATTGCCTCCTTCCTTTTCGAGGTCGCCGACGACCTTGCTTCCTGTGCGGCCCGCCGGCGCCCCTTGCCAGGCTAGCCAGCACTCCTGGTGCCGGCTGCTGCCTGTCTGCCTCAGCGTTTCAGTCCTGCGGGCATTGCAGTGCCAGCAGGGCAGAAGGGTTTTTTTTAGAGGACAGGGTGGTATGTCTCCTCGTTGTTGCGTGCTATTTTTTACATAATCATATGTCATATTTTATACATAAATTAATTTGTTCTTCAAATTTGTAAGTTTTTAGCTAATTTGTTCTAACAACAGATATGTACGTACGTATACATAATACTACATATGTCGTTGAGATCGCTGCTGGCTTACTACGGGATTATTAATCCCTTTTGTTTTTTGAGGAAATGTTTCGTGTCATAATTATATGAAATTCGTCACGGTGCTTTGATGTGATTTGAGTGGACTAGCATCTCAGATCCCAGAATTTTGTTTAGCACCAGAACACGCTGTTAGTTTTTAGATCGTTGGGTGGCTCTTCGTATCTATTGTTAGATCTTCATAAACATTTAGAACTTCTCGTATCCATGTATGTATGATCTGAAAGTAGGTTGGCAGTTTCACTGAACGGATAGTGATAAGTTTATACTGATGAATCTGTTTTCAGTAATTGTAGTTTGATATAGCATGCTTCCTGTAGAACTGTAGAAGTGCACTTTTCTAATTTATCCAAACTATAGTTTCTTATGCGTGTTATTTGTAGCATGATCCCTGCATCTCTGAGAGGGACCTTGCTTCCCTTTGGACCGATTTTAGCTCTCCTGAACCCGCGTCCTGGAAAGGCTAGGTTGCAACCTAAATGGAAGACTGTAGTGCGTATATCATGCCTCCATGGTATGGTCAATCCTTTCCAGTTTAAAGAAACAAAGTTGATTGACCAGAGGTACTTCTTTGCACCAAAGCATTTAGATCTTATGGGAGGAACACATGCAGAATGATTTAGAATTTCACATGGGAGGAGAAGAATTCAGTTCAGTTTATGGTTCGGTGAAATATATAGAATACTTTTAGCCTATATGAGCTTTGTTGAGACAAATATTCAGCTTGCTTCCCTGTTGCTGTGAATCAAACTAAAGTTTAACCTTTTTCTGTTATAGAAAAATGGCATCCCATATTGTTGGATACCCTCGCATGGGCCCCAAGAGGGAGCTCAAGTTTGCCTTGGAGTCTTTCTGGGATGGAAAGAGCAGCGCCGAGGATTTGGAGAAAGTTGCCGCTGACCTCAGGTCTAGCATCTGGAAGCAAATGTCAGAAGCTGGGATCAAGTACATTCCCAGCAACACCTTCTCGTACTATGACCAGGTCCTTGATACCACGGCCATGCTTGGTGCTGTCCCAGAGCGCTACTCATGGACTGGAGGCGAGATTGGCTTGAGCACCTACTTCTCAATGGCAAGGGAAATGCCAGTGTCCCTGCTATGGAGATGACCAAGTGGTTTGACACAAACTAGTAAGTAAACTTCTGTCTCTTGAATGCTTACTGCTGGTGGCTTTTTTTTGGCATTGCTCTAACATTGTTTATTACCTTACTCTTTGCAGCCACTTTATTGTTCCTGAACTTGGCCCAAGCACCAAGTTCACATACGCCTCACACAAGGCTGTTTCTGAGTACAAGGAGGCAAAGGCGGTATGTTGCTTTAACAACAGAAACCGTTTGTAATTTAGTTCATTTACCCTTCTTATTATCATAGTTTGTTTGTATGGCTGCACGGTTTTGTTTGTAATTTAGTTCATTTAACCTTCTTATCATAGTTTGTTTGTATGGCTGCATGGTTTAGTAATAGGAAAGTAATGGAGCAACTGATATTTATTTATTTAAATATGATTTGCCATTTTATTTAAAACAACACTTCCTTTTAGTTTGCTGTACTGAACCTAAGGCTTATTTGAATCCTTGACTGGTTTGATGCCTTCAAGACATTCTGTAACATTGAAGTAAATTATAAATTAACCCACTGCCTTTGCAAGCCTTATTTGAAGTCAAAGATGGGCAATCTTGGAACACACTGACTTGCCATCTTGACAGTAATGATAACTGTCACAACACTGTTTTCTCACTCAACATTGCATAATAGCAGTATGATAGGATCCCCCGCATTGCTCTTTTTTCTTATAGGGGTCCCTTTCTTATATGTTTGTGATTTTCACCCTGTAAAGGAAGGGCTGAAGGGACATGTTATTTTCTTATATGAAAAATAATGCCTGTAAACTTATGTTTTTGCCCCTCATGCAGCTCGGCATTGATACAGTCCCCGTGCTTGTTGGACCAGTCTCATACTTGCTCCTCTCTAAGCCTGCCAAGGGTGTGGAGAAATCTTTCTCTCTTCTTTCACTTCTTGGTAGCATTCTTCCCATCTACAAGTAAGCATCCACACAAGGCAGCCAACATTTTTATTCAGCGTGATCCTCGTTAATTGATAATGTGATATGTTATGAAATACAGGGAGGTTGTTGCTGAGCTGAAGGCAGCTGGTGCTTCATGGATTCAGTTTGATGAGCCTACCCTTGTTAAAGACCTCGGTGCTCATGAATTGGCTGCATTCTCTTCAGCATATGCTGAACTGGAGTCAGCATTCTCAGGATTGAATGTGCTTATAGAGACATACTTTGCTGACATTCCTGCTGAGTCATACAAGTATGTTTCTTATTTTTAACATAATCTTCGCCATGGTCTTCCATTCAGAGTAATATTATTGAGAAAGAAAACTGAAAACTCATTTCTTTTGCAAATGCAGGACCCTCACGTCATTGAGTGGTGTGACTGCTTACGGTTTCGATCTTATCCGTGGAGCCAAGACCCTTGATCTTATTAGGAGCAGCTTCCCCTCTGGAAAGTACCTCTTCGCTGGTGTTGTAGATGGACGTAACATTTGGGCTGATGATCTTGCTGCATCTCTAAGCACTCTTCAGTCTCTTGAGGCTGTTGCTGGCAAGGGTAAGCATTGAAGAATATATTGTTACTTATTTGTTCCCTTTGTCTGTCCATTGTTCAGTAACCAAATACATGTTGTTCAGACAAACTTGTGGTGTCGACCTCCTGCTCACTGATGCACACCGCTGTTGATCTTGTAAATGAGACCAAGCTGGATGATGAGATTAAGTCATGGCTTGCATTTGCTGCCCAAAAGGTTGTTGAGGTTAATGCCCTTGCCAAGGCTTTGGCCAGCCAAAAGGATGAGGTATGGCACTGTTCTGTACTCTTCATTTTTCTGAGCCCCTTTAACTTGAGTGATTGATCCCATTCCATACCTAAATAACTTACTGTTTGTAATATTGAATATGTTCGCCTACAGGCTTACTTTGCAGCCAATGCTGCTGCTCAAGCCTCAAGGAGATCATCACCCAGAGTGACAAACGAGGAGGTCCAAAAGGCTGTAAGTAACATTGATCTTTATTGAATAAATGCTTGTTTTTCTAATGTTAGTACACACTAATTCTAAACTAAAAATGTGTTTCATACAGGCAGCTGCTTTGAAGGGCTCTGACCACCGCCGTGCTACCACTGTTTCTGCTAGGTTGGATGCTCAGCAGAAAAAAGCTCAACCTTCCTGTCCTTCCCACAACCACAATTGGTTCATTCCCTCAGACTCCAGAACTCAGGAGGGTCCGCCGTGAGTACAAGGCAAAGAAGTAAGTGTCTGTGGAGATATTTATTACTTTTGTATCTTTATTGTTTCTTTTTCTTACTGAAAACATGTCATTTTAGGATCTCTGAGGAGGAATACATCAGTGCCATCAAGGAAGAAATTAGCAAGGTTGTCAAGCTACAAGAGGAGCTTGACATTGATGTGCTTGTGCATGGAGAGCCTGAGGTAAGCATTTTAGTGTAATGCTTATTAGCAAGTTTATTACAGACTACCTGCATTAGCATTTTTTGTCTATGGATCAATAGAAATAACAAGTTCTTTTAGGATATTTATATTGCTGTTTGCTGAAGATGAAACATTTACTTATTTATGCCAATGTCTGTATTTACACAGAGAAATGACATGGTTGAGTACTTCGGTGAGCAATTATCTGGTTTTGCATTCACTGCCAACGGCTGGGTGCAATCTTATGGATCACGTTGTGTGAAGCCACCCATTATCTATGGTGATGTCAGCCGGCCGAACCCCATGACTGTTTTCTGGTCCAAGGCGGCACAAAGCATGACCGCTCGTCCCATGAAGGGAATGTTGACTGGTCCAGTCACAATCCTCAACTGGTCATTTGTCAGGAACGACCAGCCTAGGTTTTGTTCCTTTTTCCAATCTGCATCAGTATGCTTAGAAACAGTTTGGAACATGGCAAAAGAATATGATAAATTATGTTTTGTTTGGCGTACAGGTTTGAGACATGCTACCAAATCGCTCTTGCAATCAAAAAGGAGGTTGAGGATCTTGAGACTGCTGGTATTCAGGTTTGTATCTTCCACTTCTATAAGTTTGTTTTCTAGTTCTTGTTTCATCAATATGTCCATGTGCAACAACACCTTTTTGTTTACTCTTTGCAGGTGATCCAGATTGATGAGGCAGCTCTAAGGGAGGGTCTGCCACTGCGCAAGTCAGAGCATGCATTCTACCTGGACTGGGCTGTTCACTCTTTCAGAATTACCAACTGTGGAGTCCAGGACACCACCCAGGTATTAGCCTTGAAATGTTTTTGAGATACCTGTAAATCTGTCTTAGATTATCTACTGATGGTCCCTTTCTTGGATAGATCCACACCCATATGTGCTACTCCAACTTTAATGATATCATCCACTCCATCATTGACATGGATGCCGATGTGATCACCATCGAGAACTCTCGGTCTGATGAGAAGCTATTGTCCGTCTTCCGTGAGGGTGTGAAGTATGGAGCTGGCATTGGCCCTGGTGTCTATGACATCCACTCTCCCAGGATTCCCTCTACCGAGGAGATTGCGGACCGCGTCAACAAGATGCTTGCCGTGCTTGACACCAACATCCTCTGGGTGAACCCTGACTGTGGTCTCAAGACACGCAAGTACACGGAGGTCAAGCCTGCCCTGACCAACATGGTTTCTGCCACCAAGCTCATCCGCACCCAGCTTGCTAGCGCGAAATGAGTCGTTTGATAGCTCCATGGTTTGTTGAAACACAAAGCCAGCAGGGTCATTTGTTCTGAATAATTTGGGTCTTACCCCTGTTCCATGGTGTTAGGTTAGTCTCATTGGTGGATACACCGTTACATATGTGGTTGTTTGGAGTGTGTTTCCTTTAGACTGTTTTTCTGGGGGTATATGTGCTTTGGGTTCTAAACAGAAATGAAATATGCCGTCTTCGAATTGCATCACCAACTGCATTGTCATGCTCTCCTTCCAGAGTGGAATACCATGCTATTGCACATGATACATATCATACATGTAGACATACATACAATTGTTCCACGCTCTTCACAGTAACACAATGTACAGGATAGTGGCGCCAACACCCACCAATGCAAGGACCAGGACGAAGCCAAGAACATGCAGCACTCGGATCTTCCTCCACCACCTCCTGTCCTCACCGTTGCCATTGCCATCACCATCGTCTTTCTTGATTGCATTTTCAGTTGTGTCACCGTCCCCTTTCGGCAAATCTTGAATGTTCATCACTTGATCTTGTCTGGGTTCCTCCATAGCCTGATGATCATGTTTCTGTTCCTTGTCTTGGACCTTGCCATTCCCTGGATCTTCTTGGGCGCTCCACATGCTGCCTGATGAGTCATCCTCAGAATCCGCCCTCATCAGCTCTTGAAGAGATTGTGCGCGCTCAGGGTGCTCTTTCTTCTTGTCCTTGGACGATGAGGATCCCTTAGGCAGGATGACGAAGAGCTGGGCGCTCTCGGTGTTCATCTTGGCCTGAATGGTGCCGGCGTCGCAGCTCCGGGGGACCGGGAACACCTTGAGGAAGCGTGCCCACTGGCCGCCGTCGACCTGGCGCTCGCCGGTGACCTTAAGCTTGGGCACGGCGCCGCCAGCCTGGCGAAGCTCGCCGGTGACCTTGAGCTTCCTCCGGGTGTTGTACTTGTACAGGACCTTTAGCTCCTCCTTCCTGAACCCTGAACGCATGAATGATGGAAGAGACCGTTTGTTCAGAACGTACGCGCAGGCGACGACAGGCCGGCCTCTAGTGCAATGTGGAATGAATTTCGTCAGGCGGCGGTGCGGTGTTACATTACCTGACACGTCGACGACGAGGGTGTCGGCGTCCTCGGTGCTTGTCCACTCGCACCGCGGGTCCACCGCCGTGTACACGCGACGGCGTGGCGGTGGCAGCGGCGGCGCGGCTGTTACCTGCTGCATGATGGTGATGGGCCGGCCGGGGCCTGTGCTGATGATCCTTGAACTCACGCAAGCTAGCTTTTCAGGTTTTAGTAGGAAGAAATGGCTATGAGTTATCACGAGTTACGACAGAGGGATGAGGGTAATCCTGTCATCAGGGTACACGCTACAGTAGTTTCAGCTTTCAAATATGTTTTGTGCTCAGCAGCGGATTTGGCTGTTGCCTCTCAGTTAGGTTATACGGTAACTGTCGTTGTTAGGCAACTCCTTGCTTTGCTTGAGCCAGTTCCTGATGTCTTGCTTCGGTTCCAAGGTGTACCCCCTTTGCTTGATTGATGTACTTGCAGTGTGTCAAAGCAGACATCCCCATTCGGCTAATTGATAAGCCGGCTCACTATTTTAGTGTTCTATGAACGAGATTCACAAACGATTAGTCGGCTTGTTTCAGCTTATTCTATCTCAAAGAATTGGTGTATATATGCATGAATAATAATATGAATGAAGGAAAGCTGTAAATAACTGAACGCACACCCTCAAAAATCAGTATCAACTGTACGAATTAAATGGTTCTATTTATTTAGCACCCCTACCCTGACAGTAAATGGCAAAGTGCATTATACAATGCCTAAATAGCTGCTGCTGGGCCTGCGGCTAGTGGGCTCTGGCGGCTTCCGCATCACGTTTACCCCGGCCGGACACGGGCTCGGTCGTCGCCGTCGAGCTGTTCCCGGCCGGCTCCACTGGAGGCAGAGCTGCTGTGGGACGGCACGGTGTCACCGGTGGGCTGCTGTGGAGGCGGACATTTTTTTATCACAAGGCACTCGGCGTGCTCTGTTCTCGCGGGCGCTAGGCAGAGGGTCAGCACGTAGGTAGCTACGAGCGCAACCTCATTGGCGTCGCAGTCGTAGTAGCATCTGGCATTGACATTGTGTACAGCAAGTCTCAAGTCTATTTCATATCATGTTCATTTTGTTTGTGCATTCAGGTCACAGGTAAAATAACATTTCTACTTACCGGTTGTGTGCTTTTGCAGCCATCTCTTAAATCTGAGTTACGTTCTAGAGCACTGACAAATGTCACTAGCAATCTAGCAGAGTTGCACCAACTTAAAAGTGCAGTTTTCTTAATCTTTGACGTGTGCTCCTGCACCAGACCATTTTCATTGCAACACTATTACATAGCTCCAAAGAAATACTATTCCATATTGTTTTCCGGCACAAATTAATCGTATCTTCATTTCTATGCAAATTGATGATACATACTCCTGTAATATAATACTGGTAGATACAGCATAGAAATACAAAGAGGTTAAGAGAGAGAGAGAGAGAGAGAGAAATCAAAGTACACTTATTTCAAAACAACCTTACAGAGAAAACAATTAGTAAGCTGATTAAAATTGGTTTCTTATTTTAGTTTTTGTAGTCGAAAACCTTACTATATACTTGCACCTTGCCTGATTGTTTGCCAAGTCCATTTTCTGGCGACTGGGATAACTATTTCACTGTGTTTAAACCTGGCACTGATATGATCCAACATATTTCTTTGTTTACCTCAGATTCCTACGTTTAAGATAATGGGTAGAATGGATGTTGTGTCATGTTGCCCATTGTAAATCAGACAACTGAGTGGAAACAATCGTCACATCGACTTCCATCAACACAAGAACCAGATATAAGTAATGGCATAGACCATCCACCTATGGAAGGCAAGAAACTGCAGAAAACATCCATGCAGGAGCACGAATGGTGCAATATACCTATGGTTACATGCAACCTACATACATATTTAAACGTTTTATAACGCTTCAAAAGAATTACGAATGAATTTAATAGTTAAATTCCAACAAAGACCAGGTGCTCGATAATTTTAAACCTGAACAGCACTGATATGAAGTATGAACCCTCCACTTAAAAATGGTCAACTCAAGACAGCATAATCAAGGGATCAAATTGAACTATGCAATCTCTAAAAAAAAACTCACTACAACTATAGATATGCAATCAGAAGTCAGCAAAAACCCTTCCACAGAATACTAACAAGGCTACAGACCAAGTCAATCAAAGAGCATAACCAAGCATATTTTTAGACCATCATTGCAGATAGAACTGATAGATAGCTTGCAAGATTGCAAGCTAAATTTCAGCTACAACCGAGCAATTCGAAGTACCAAAACCGTCGAATATCTCAACATCTCTTTTATCATTATAATTAGTTCAGCGAATAGAACTTAAACAGGTCGAGTCAAATCGACCAAGAACACATATCGATCAATCAATTACTTGTTCTTCCCGGACTTCTTCTTACCCCCTGCCGCCGCGCCGCCGGCGCTGACCTGGGGGCGCGGGTGGCGCTCCGCCTCGGCAGCGTCGAGCCACTTGAGTGGGTTACGGTTGAAGAAGGGCCAGTTGGGGACGGTGACGAGCGCCGTGAGCACGACGCCGCCGGCGTAGACGAGCAGCATGAGCTGGAAGTCGGAGCGCACGTAGCCCACGACGAACGCCGCCACCGCAGACGCCACCAGCAGCACCTGCATCAGCATCTCCGCGCGCTTCTGCCCCAGCCAATCCATGATCCTCTCTGCCGAGAAACAAGAGATCCGAGTGAGATGGATCGGACGCAGTACGCTTGACTTGAAATTGGATCAGATCCGAATACAGATAGTTTCTAAGCTAGGGTTTGGGGTGCTCGGTTTCGTACGAAAGGAACGGAAGAGAAGGGTGTGCGCGTATCTACCTTGTGGGTGCTCGTCGCTGGAAAAGGGCCCGGAGATGGAGGCCTGGGGCACCTGGCGTAGGGCGGCAGCGGCGACGCCGGCGGTCGCCCAGTCGTCGTCACGAGAGAGTGGAACGGAAGAACCACGAGAGAGACAGGCTAGAGAAGATTAGTAGGGTGCTGGGTCCGGCCGGTGTGGAAGCCCAGGATCCTGATCATGGGCCAGAATCAAAACCTATCATGGGCTAGAAAGAGCCAACTCGGAATAGATACGGAGTATATATTGTAGATAAATAAGCCACGGCCAGTAATATTTTTCCTCAAATTGATCAATCAACCAATCAAATAAAAGGTAAAAAGGCATTTCATTTTTTTTGAGCAAATTCATTTTGTAAAGCCGTCACACCAGATGATAAACGAACAACAGTCACATAGGATCGGAGTATGTACCGCGCCTCCTATGTACATGTACGTATGTGTATATATATATGATTGCTTCCTTTTCAGTTTATACTGTACTGTGTACTTGTATCTTGTACGCACGCCACGCCTCGAGCCAGCTTGTTCACATCTCGTCGCGGTAGCTGCCGGTCCCGTGGCCGTGCTCGCCGGCGCCTCCCGTCGCGCTCCTCAGGCTGTTCCAGACGTAGACGGTGATCCCGAGGAGCACCACCACGGCGACCGCCACGTTCACCAGCAGGCCGCGGCTCGCGGAGGCCGGCCTGGGCTGCAGGTCCGCCATCGCCATGCCTGCTGGAGCTGGCGGCATTGCCTCCTTCTGCTGCTGCTGCTCCGTGGCCTTCTGATCCTGCACCGTCTCCTTCCTCCTGTCCTCTGCCACCTTCCCCGCTGTCTCCCTTTCCCTCTGCTTCTCCTCCTCATCCTTCGGCCTCTGGACAGCCGTCAGCGGCGGCTGGGCCGGCTTGGTGGTTACAGGTTGTTCCACTTGCGGCGCCGGCGCCGGTGCCGGCACGGGAGCGTACGGCTTCCTCGGCATCGACGGCCTGGGCTCGGCGGGCGGCTTCACAGAAGGAGCAGGAGCCAGCGGCGCCGCTGGCACCGTGGGCTGCGGCACGGTAGGCGGCCTCGCCACTCCCAGCGGCGGAGGCATCTGCGACGGCGGCGCCGCCCTTGGAGGCATCTGTGGCGGGGAGGCTTTCTTGGGGAGCGTGATGGTGAGCCTCTCGTTCTCGAACTTGGCGCGGATGCCGTCAGTGTTGCAGTTGGTGGGGAGCTCGAAGTCCTTCTGGAAGCGGCTCCACCTGTTGCCGGCGAGGGGCCGCTTCTCGCCGCGCGTCCGCAGGTGGCCGTGGTTGTCCACCAGCACGCGGATCTCCTCCCTCTTGAACCCTGCAGCCCCAGCAGCGATCGGTTTCACAAAACAATAGCCATTCATGATCCATCGACGAGCTTTTTCTCAGCAAAGAAACCAAGGGATAGATTGCTTGCCTGGAAGCGAGAGCTTGACGGCGTCGGCCTCGGCGTTGCGGCTCCACTCGACGGCGGGCTCGTACTCCTCGTAGATGCGGTTGCTGGCCATGGCTGCGGTTTCCTCGCGTGTCCTGCAAGCTGGAACGAACGGCTAGCTAATGTGATGTGCTTTCGATCGGAATGCCTATCCTGCTGCTGGAGGTGGTGGTGGTGTTGCGTTGATGGCAATGGGGCATTCATGGTGGATGTATATATACAAACGCTGCCAAGTGCAGCAAGGAGATATTGGCCGGGGAGGACAAGGATAGATTCGATGGCCATGAACATAGCTTTGTGCACAAGTGACCGACCGTCTGCATTTTCTCGGCTGTGCACAAGTATTCCTTGCTTGTTTTCAGGGGATGGATTTTATCAATGCATGTGAATTTGCAGGAGATGTTGGTCCGCGGCTCAAGAGAAGCATATTCATCTGAGTGGGATAGGATAGGTATTTCCAGACTTCAGGACCATGATTCAGCGACGGAGCAGTTTCGAATAACATATGACCTGGCTGCATTTTGATTGATCCCTTCCCACTTTCTATTTGTCAGTTACAACTTAAACTAGTTATTTGACCTAGGCCAAGCCTAATCGTCAGATTTGTACCTAGTATTTGTGATGCGACCACTGTTTTTAGTTCGGTTCACTGCACGCATGTCTTAAATCACCCCGCCGGCCGCCACCGCCTGGTCTGTCAGGAACTCCCGTATCCACGAGCATTCTGAACAATGTGAAGCAAAGCGTTTGAGTAATTTTAATGCACATGAGTATAGCACTTGAATTTTATCTCTCATTCGCTCCCATAAACGAAGTGTATCTTCAATATACCATTACACCTTTATGATTACAACATCACATCGAATCCTTTGACGCATCGTGCTGTTAAGCATGATGAAAATGAGAAGAAAAGGCAAAAAGGGATAATTCAGTAGCTTCTACAGCATGTTTCGATGTAGCTACAGCATCTAGCTCAGCACCGTATCATGTAGCACAAGGAAAATTCTCCATATCTTTTGATTTGCAACAAGGTGCAAGCTTTAGCATTCATGTATGCCCACGGCCTCCACATTTGGAGCACATGATGTTCCCAGTTCCTCCACAACCTGCAGTGGTTTGAGATATCAGCAGGTACATGTCATGTATCAACTGTATAGCAGGAAGCAAACTGTTGCACAATATGTGTTTGTCAAGCTTATTTACCTAGGCATCTGACTTTGACAATGATTCCTTGGCTCTCTAGTATTGAGTCGACATACAGGCCTGAACCAGCGCATGTTCCACACAGCACAGCACCTTTAGCTTCACAGCTTGAGCAGGGAGGATTATCCCCAACATTCTTCTTTACTAAATTTAGACCGGATGGTTTTCCAATGTTCTCCTCTGGGACAGATTTGTCGTAGCAGAATAATGATTCAAGATTACTTCTACTTCTTTGAAGGTCATAAATTGCACTTGCTTTAATCTGTGCGGCAAGAAACAATTATCAGTCTCTTGAAACAAATTAACCTTCAGCCTGATAAGAAAAAAATCCAATGTGCATAATGCTATTGAGCACAACAAAAGAAAAAAAAAGGTGAAAAACGACAATTTGTCCAGCAAGATTTCTCAATAGTCGAGATAGGCATGGCAACTGTGAGTGATATATAGGCAAATAGGATTGTGAATGCTGAACAATGGATACTGTATCATCGACAGACATTGGTGATAGCACTGAGTTAGATTGCCATGGCAACTCTCCGAATTTTAAAGAAAGCACATACTACAGGATTAACTTGCACAACAACAATTGATGCCAGCTACCACAGAGTATTCACATGCAACTCTTGTCATATGTAAAGGCACACACTTGTGCTGTTGTGCATGGCAACCAGAGAAACATGCCTGAGGGAGATGCAGGTACCAAGTTTGGTAACAGGGAGCTCCCAGTAACAGGAGATCAATCACATAAAAGTACTACATGTATATTCACAAGGTTAAATCAAACACGCAACTACAGCTACATCCATATGGTTACACCGGCACACGCATACTGCTACACTCACATGTTTAAATCAACGAGAGCATACACAGCTATACTCGCATGGTTAAACTGAAGCACGATACTACAGTTACATTCACATGGCTAAAGTAGCCATATTCACTTTTTTTTGAAAGATCCGCTGCCCGGCTTATATTAATAAGGGAGAATAGAGTTTCAACAAAGTGCGCGGGGGCGCTATCAAATGTGCGGAGGTCACCGGTTTCGCTCAGTGGAAGAAGATGTGTCTCAGGGGGTCTGTGGCGCTGGCTCTTGCGGCTTACCAAATGCTTGGAGTCTCCGCGATGGTGATGGGTGGATTTGGAGTCTCCGATCGTTGTAATTTCTTCTTCTTCCAGTGTCTTCTATGTAAAAGGGAGATGTACTAGATGTACTGTGCTTCATTAATACAATCTACCCTGTTTCGCTAAAAACAAAGTGCGCTGAGGGGCGTTATCCAATGGGGCTGACTGCCCCACTGGATTTAAAAAATGCCTTACTGACTACTCATTAAACCCGTGATCAATCCTAAAGCAGCTAAGGCCCCTGCTCTCAGCTATTGCCCAATTTGAGGCCTCGTCGCGGATTTTGGCAAAAATAAGGTCCTGGCATTCCGTTCCCTTCCAAATGTGCCAGGTAGTCAGTATTTCCATGGAGTGCACAGCTTTCGTGACATCCCTGGTTATTTGTAGGAACCACTCTTCAGTGTCGTGAGTGGGCGGACCAGTTGGCGGGCTGTAGCGTTGGGCTGTTGGTCCATGTCGCTACCAGCAACCACACTGTTCTTGCGTAGGGGCACTCCGTGAATAGGTGACAGGCAGCCTCGAGGTTTCTTTCACAAAGCGCACAGAAATAGTTGTTCTCCCATCCCCTACTTTGTAGTCTCGCTGCTGCCCAGACTCGATCTTGCAGAAGCAACCACAGGAAGAACTTCGTGCATGGAGTTTCCCAGGCCTTCCATATAAGCTTTGGGAAGTTGGAGGTCTGTTGTCCACTAAATTGAATCTCATATGCTGACTTTGCCATGTATTTCCCAGAGCTTTGAAGCGCCCAAATGATAACATCATCTTGCTCACTTGATTGATCCAATTGCACCGTGTGTATTAATTCCCAGAGGTCAACTAATTCCCTTATGATCTGAGCAGAGACAGGTCGTGGTGCTATGTCGCCAATTAGCTTGGGCTCAAAGACAACATGGTTAAATTGACACGCCGCATACTATATTCAGATGGTTAAGTCCACACTCTATCTGCTCCTATAGTCCTATTCAATATATACGGTCATGTTTCTCTGATATAACTTGTATGGCATATATATAGCTAAAGATATGCCAGTATGCTACTCTACTTGGTTTTTCAAAATATTTTTGCCACTGATAGATTCCTCAGTGTATCTTTTCTAATATGCACATTGTTAAATCTATACTCAACTGAAGCATCTTTACTGATCAATCAATTAATTAATTTGTTGCGAACTTCAGCAACAGTATCTTCACTCATCAAGCACCCAAAAAAGAACTGTTAGCATGACCACAGATAGAACAGCTCATCTCTCACAGACATATGGTATCTTCACTCATCAAGCACCCAACAAATGAACTGCTAGCATGATCACAGATAGAACAGCCCATCTCTCACAGGCGTGAGATCAGATAGCATCTCTCACAGATAGAACTAGTAACAATTGAAACAGCAATATTTTCAGAGGCCAAATAAACTTAAGAGCCTTCCATGCTGTCAGTCACAAGGTATTTACTCTTCTAGGTGCAAAATTTGCGTTCAATAATGTTTGCCTTCATCATTTTATATTCATATTCAGTATATAATACACGAAATCACTATATGGGGAGCAAAACATAACTAAAATGGCGCACAAGTTACAGCAGAACAGAATCCAGCGACTCTGGAGCTCTGCAAGCAGCAATCTCAAACAGGAGGACGAGATGAGCGGCGTACCCATTGTCCTCACGCCCCCGCAGACCCTAGACTAGAAACTGACGCATCGCAAGGCGGAGGAGGAACAGGATGGGAGAGGGAAGGAGGCACACCTTAACCGCGCGGGACACGGACCGCGCCGAATGGGAAGCCGCGCGTGGCGGCACTGACGCGGACCGACGGACTCGAGCGACGCCGCCGCAGCGACGGACGGCGGCCGGAGCCCAGCGGAGACCTCCATGCTCTCTCGTAGAGGAGATTTTAGATTTTTCTTGGGCTCGCCGTCGCAGCGGAGGGGAAAGAGACCGAACGGAGGTGCCGAGCAGGCGAGCAGCTACTTCTTGTTGCGCTGCTTCTCAGATTTCCAAGCCGCGGCCGGCAGCTTCGGGTTCATCGCCCCCGCAGGAGAGAGAAGGCCCATTTGCAGAGAGCCGGTCGATGGCCCGGAAACATTGCGGGCTGGGCTTCCTGTGGCTATGGGCTTAGACCTCAGCTCGTCAGCGGTTGGTTCTTAAGTGGACCTGTCCACCTTCAGAATTTGACTAGAGCCCAGAACGCGCGTCAACATTTTCGTTTGGGGCGCCGCCTCTCTGTCATGAAGTCAGTCGCCACTGCGTCGCGACGGGCCGGCCACCGCCGGCGGTCCACGGCGGCAGAACTGTCGCTGTTGGTGGCGCTGCGCCGCGCCTTTTAGCGCATCTGGTCTTTTTGCGGACGCGAATCAAAAGGCTGAAGTGCAGGGTGGGCAGGGATTTTTGTGAAATTTTATCCTTTTTTTTTTAAAAAAAAAATCAAATCTGTCCGTCGTTTGAAAAAAATTTGCACGGGTATCCCTTTTTGGTCGCCGCCATCTCCTGGTGGCGCGATTTTTACATTACGTCGCCCCACCGCATGTGGTGCGACGGCATCGTGCAGCCACGCCGCGCGCGGTGGTTGACCGGTTCTCGGCGTGGCATGACGCGGGCCCCGACACGCCGCGCCAATGCATGTGGCGCGACGGAGCTAGGATCCATGCAAATAATACTATCAAGTCCTATCCAAATTTTGGAAAAAAAAACGTCGCGATCGTATTAATCGTAAGCACTTTTCGTTTTTTTTTGGTAATTGTGTCCTACCATGACCTAACTAGGCTCAAAAAGATTCGCCTCATCGTGTATATCAAAATTATATAATTAGTTTTTTTATTTACCTACATTTAGTGTTTCATGCATTAGACAAAAGATTTGATATGATAGGTCAATAGTGAATTTTGGAGAGAGAATTAGGGATGAACTTTTAAATATACTCCTAGCTCAATGATGGTACAACACCTGCTGCCAGGCAACGCGACACACGCCTCGCCTACGGAGCTCTCCCTCTGTCACACACATTATAACAGAAGACATTTCGTTTGTTAGTGATAGATATTATCCTATCATGGCATAACTAGGATCCAAAAGAATCGCCTCGTAATGTACATCTAAAATGTATAATTATTTTATTTTTTACCTATATTTAGTACTCGATACATGTACCGGTATTTTTGATGTGACCGGTAATCTTCTTTTTGTATAGTAGAATTTGGAAAGGAATTTTGGGTGCTAAACACACCATGCATGCATGCACGCAAAGAATTCATGCCGCTGAGTGGGCGTAATATTGGCATGGCTCCGTACTATTAAATACTCACTCTGTCCTTAAATGTTTATCCTTTCACTTCTCGAGAAACAACTGCCATCAATTATATATTAAATATATAAATATTTATGTTAAGTAATTAGTATCATCTGAAAGATCTTTTTATCTAGTTTTTAATAATTTTATTTGAAAATATAAATGTTGCACATATTTTGTACAAATCGAGTCAAAATTATGGTATGAAAACCAACGGTGATACAAACAATTAGGGACCGGGGAGTAGGAATAGTGCTGCTCTTTTTCCCCATCTCCGTCGACGTCGCGCCGCATGCACCGGGCGCGACGCGTCGGGTCCCACGGTCATCCACGCCCGACAACCGGTCAACCCCGCCCGCCAATGTGGAAAACCCGGTCGCGCCACATCGCGCGGCGCGACATGACATAAAAAATCGCGCCACCGAGATGGCGCGACCAAAAGGATACCCCGTGCAAATTTTTTTCAAACGACGAACAGATTTGAAATTTTTTAAAAAAGGCAAAATTTCACAAAAAAATTCGGTGGGCAGACACTTTAGATCGGTAGATCCTCAAAGTGCCATGACATATATCCTGAAATCGCTCTCCGTACCATATCTTCCCCGCGCGAATCGACGACGACGTAGGCGAGCGCCGAGCGGCGGGGGTCGACTGGTCGTCGTCTCCGTCGCCCTCTACCTCGCCTCCCTCTCGTATCTTGTTCACGTGCGGAAAGCTTAGGCTGTCCCTTTGTTTTGGTCATTAAACTCCCCAGCGTCGAGAAATTGGACACGGACTCAACTCGCTCAGCTCCTGGCACGGCGGATTTGGGAGAGGACGGAGAGCGACGCGACGACGGATATACGTCGTGTCAACTGGTAGTAGACAGCAGCGACGTAGGAGTACGCGGTGTCGCCTCATCAGCGCGTCATTTCAGCGGGGGTCCCCAATCCAAACTTCCAATAGACCTCTCGGCAAGTCGCGTCGGGCTTTTTTTTTTTTTTTTTTTTTGAGCAAGGGCGTCCTCCTCCTGTTGGTGTTCTATCCCAATTCTCAGGACGACTCCGCGGTTCGATGTCCATCCCAGTTTGGGGGCCCGGCACTACGGAGCCCAAAATGAGGCGTCCGTTTTCGTGCAGGGCGGACAATCTGTTTCAGAGATGCTGGTTGGGGTCGTGCAAGAGTCAAAAAAAATCGTTGCCGGGCTTGGCTTCTTGCGAGTACAGAACATGGTCTGATTGGAGAGACGCTTTCCCTCCCTGAGCAAAGAGGTTTCTGCGACGAGATATAACTTTGGAGAGACAACAAGCGAAAGCGAGTAGAGCTAAGTAGAGACCACCACACCCGGCACGTGCAATCTCCGATGATTTGCATCGTTTTCCTAGGAAATTTCACCGGATAGTCCTTGTGTTCAAACTTCACAGACTGCCCCGTCGCACAGCAGGAAACAAAGATTCTGCAGTGGATGGTCGCGCGACACGGAAAGAAATGATGCGCACCCGAATCCAACACAAAAAGAGCGTCGCAGTTGTCCGTCCGCACCGCACGGCCGCGAGCCTTTTGACTTTTCAGTTCAAACTCACGGCGTCAGCGCGGTCACCGTTTCTGGACGGGTATAGCTTGCCTTTGAGAGACGAAACTGAACTGAACTGGCCGACCAAACTTTTCTCTTCTGCTGTGCGCTGCTGGTGTCACACGCACTCCGCTACGTGTACGCGTCTCGGCTCCGCTCGGCCTTACCGAAAGCCACGTCTCGTCCGTGCACGCCACGGCGACGCTGGCTGATACCATGCCCGTCGCGGTCGCCGAGCCGAGACGACGACGCAGGCGACAGGCGGCGGGCGGCACCGCCGCCGTCGTCTCTTCCGCTTCTCCACCTCCTCGTATCTTGTTTATATCGTCGCCATTTATTATTGGATTCGTTTCCAAAAAAATTATTATTGGATTAGCCAAGCCAGGTGAAGGCGCTGATCGGGGATTAGTAGTCGGTTCGGTTCGGCGGCCTGTGTCGCTCTCGGCTCCTGGCGCCGCGGATATGGGAGGGCGACGCGACCGATTCCGGCCCGGTGCGGCGGCAGGCCTACCACGGCAGCAATTCACGGCCAGATTTGCAGTCACGCATACGTCACACGTCGGTTTCACTTCTTTTTTTTTCTTTTTATTTTGCTGTCTGGCGAATAACTTCGGAGCTAAGGATTACCTTCATCTTCGGTTATACTCATATATATGCCCTGTCAATGGCGGCTAAATATAGAGAGAGGCCCATGCGCAAGCCGCAATAATAGGTTGGGTTTTCAACTTCACCAAATGCAAGACAACACTATTGCGAACCAAAAATCGGCAGTTTACGATGCTGACCCAATGTCGGCAATTACGGTCTATCTGCTCACTTCTCCAAAATCTACTGAACTCTGCCACCGTCCCGTCCGGTCGTCGGCGTCGCACTCCATGCCGAAGAAAAGAACGACCGTTTGTCTTTGCCGGTTCAAGCCAAGCGCCGTCGGGACCCTCGCCCTGGAGTACACTACACACCAGACACCACACACACCAGTGCAGAAATCTTGGCGATGTCGGGGCAAAGTTCACGAGGACTTGCCTCACGGGCACACGGGCAACCCAGGCCAAACCGTCACAGCCGTTCCCGCCCAAAACGCGCGCGGTTGCCTGATATCTCTATCTCTATCAGCCTATCCTCACTTCCTCCGTTCCACACACACACACCACACGGCCCGCTGCCGCTTCTCCCATCTTGCAATTCACGGCGCGGCCACCGACCGACCCGCCGCCCCACCCTGCAGCGTCCATCCTCCACGCGGACGCGCCACCTCACCGTCGCCTCGAACGTACTCCCCTTCCCTGTTGCCGGCCGTCCATTACTTAACCCGGACGCAAACACTCCCGCCTGAGCTTCCAGCTCAAGACGAGCAGAGCCGCCCACGAGTCCTCCGCCCCCGCACATCTCGTCAACACAACACAAAGAGGAGCCAGCCGTCCCACGAGCGCCTCGCCCCGAGAGAGATCCCCAACTCCCGCGCGCCCCGCACGGCATGCCGGCCGACCCAACCTCCGGTTAAACCCCCGCCTTGCTGCTCATTTTATGGCGCTCACGCGCGGCACTGCCCCCGCCGTCCCCAGCGCCTGCTTCCTCCTCCTCCTGCTGCTCCTTCTCACCTGCTCCTCGCCCCTCCCCCCACCAGCCATAACCGCGCGCCCGCTTCACAATTCTCCTCGGCACCTCCTCCTCCTCCGGGAACGGACGGGGAACAGCTGCGAGGAGCTGCCGTCCATCACCGGCGGGGAGGCCCGGTGCGCGTACCTCCGCGCGCACTCGCCCTGCTCCCCCGCGGGGGTACGTCGACTACCTCCGCCTCTACTACTGCGCCTTCGCCGGCGCTCCCGTGGCCGTCGCGTGCGCCGCGCTCGCGCTGTGGCTCGTGGTCCTCTTCTACCTCCTCGGCGACACCGCGTCCGAGTACTTCTGCGCGTCGCTCGAGGGCCTGTCCGCGGCGCTGCGCCTGCCGCCCGCCGTCGCGGGCGTCACGCTGCTCCGCGCTCGGGAACGGCGCGCCTGACGTGTTCGCCAGCGTCGTCTCCTTCGCGTCGGGCGACGGCGGCGGGGTCGGGCTCAGCAGCGCGCTCGGCGGGGCGCTCTTCGTCTCCACCGTCGTCGCGGGCGTCGTCGCGCTCGCCGTGGGCGGAGCGCGCGGAGGGGTCGTCGTCGAGTGGCGCGGATTCGTGCGCGACCTCTGCTTCCTCCTCCTCGCGCTCTGCTACTTGCTCGCGGTGCTCGTCAACGGCGAGATCACCGTCTGGGGCCGCGTCCTTCGTCTCGCTCTACGTCGGCTACGTCGTCCTCGTCTGACCACCCACTGCTGCGCCGAGAAGGGCAAGCCGGACGCCGCTAGCCTCTCCGCTCCGCTCCTCCTCGATGACGACGACGACGACGTCGTACCGATGCTGCCGTCCCACTCCAAGACGACGGAGGCGCCCGGCACGGCCACGTCGAGGGGTAGAGCGATTGCCGTGCTGCATTGGCTCGCGGCCGCGCTCTGCATGCCGCTGTACCTGCCGCGCCGCCTCACCATCCCGGACATCGCGGGGCACCGCTGGTCCCGACCCTACGCCGTCGCCTCCGCCGCGCTGGCGCCGGTGCTCCTCGCCTTCACCTGGACCTCGCAGCGCCACAACCCGATGTCGTCGCACAGCGTCGCGGTGCTCGTGGGCGGCGCGCTCCTGGGCGTCCTGCTGGCGGCGCTCGCCGCAGCCACCACGGACGCCAACTCGCCCCCACGCGGCCGGCGGCGCCGCGTGCCGTGGCTCGCCGCCGGGTTCGTGATGAGCGTGCTGTGGGCGTACACCCTGGCGCGGGAGCTGGTGGCGCTGCTGGTGTCCATCGGGTACGTGGTCGGGATCAAGCCGAGCGTGCTGGGCGTGACGGTGCTGGCGTGGGGCGACTCCTGGGCGACCTGGTGTCGAACGTGGCCATGGCGGTGCACGGCGGCCCCGGCGGCGCGCAGACGGCGGTGTCCGGGTGCTACGCGGGCCCGCTGTTCAACACGGTGGTCGGGCTGGGCCTCTCACTGGCGCTTGCGGCGGGCGCGCAGCACCCGACGCCGTTCGTGGTGCCCGTGGACACGGCGGCGTACGAGGCGGTGGGGTTCCTGGGCGCGGCGCTGGCGTGGGCGCTGTTCGTGGTGCCCGTCCGCGGGATGCGGATCGACCGCGTCTACGGGGTCGGGCTCATCGCCATCTACCTCTGCTTCTTCGCCGTGCGCGTCTGCGAGACGCTCGGGCTCTGGAGCTAGGATAGGAGCCTCCGCCGTGCCTGACAGTGACACTCTGCCCGCGTTCGTTCGTTCGTTCGTTTCTTGCTACTGATGATGATCGCTGTAAGGAATGCAACTGATGATGGTAGATATAGATTGTTGATGGTAAATGATAGTACAAAAAAGGATGAAGGGTAGATGATCTTAAGTGTATATATTACTGTAGTGGTAGCACTACTCGACACGTAATAGGTGTTGATTAGTGTCCTGACAGAGAATTTGCTTTTTCCGTCCCCTTCTGTTTTGGAAGAGGTTCTGTTCTGACTTCTGACCGGAAGATGGCCGACAATTGTACCTAGAGTATGTTATAGACTGATGATCAAAGCTCATACTCCCCCTTTATATGTGTCACCCGGAAAGCGTGTTTGTGAGGGAAACACGGGTTTCTAAAGACAAACATTTAGGGACAGAGGGAGTAAGCCCTAATATAAGCAGCAGTGTTGTTATTAGTGGAAATAATGTTAAGATTCAATCAAATCACTCCACTCCACTCCACCATGGTCTCCTGCCTCTCCCACGTTCTTGCAGTTCTTGCGGTGGCCCGTGGTTGGTTGCGGTTGCGGATCCCAGTTGGGTTGGCGCACGCTTCCTCCGAAACGACGCCTTGCGCCGCCGTGTCCCTTTCGTTCGGGGCGTCTACCGTTGTCGTCATGTGAAGCAAAGGGCGGCGGTCCTACCGGGAATCTCTCCCGGAGTAGGCTTGCTGACAAGCTTGGATGCCGGACGGGATCTGCTGCCTTGATGGTACTTCTTTTTTGCAATTAAAAAACTAATCGAAACATTGTAGTAGTCAGTTCTTAGAATTAGTCGTTTATAATTGCCCTTTCTTCCATTTCTCTTATCTTATCCACCTGTTAGATAGGTTGCCTCGCATGTTGTAGCTCTTATAATCCTAGTGTAATCTTCTACTCCATTCTTATCAATGAACGAAAGCTGGTAATAGGTCTTTCGTAAAGAATAAAGTGAACCTGTCCAAGTCGTGGTGAACTGGGGATACATGCACGCCTCGTAACGTCGTGGTCAAGTTGTATTTCGTCGCTAATAATTAGGCTTCCTCTCCTAATCTCCTCTTCTCCGTCAATAAAAATATATCCAGGTTGTAGGGATATACAATCCACGCCCGTAACGTCTCGTCGCTTGCCACTTGTCCTCGTCGATGGCGACGTGGAGAGAGTTCATGGACCCGTGCCGCGGCAGCATGCAGCTGAGTGATGGAGTGAGCAACCAGCAGCGAGCGAGCGAGCGAGCGTTTTACATTACATTACCTCTGAATTGCGCTTGTGTAGTGTGCTCTTTGACTAATGGCCACCAGCAACACCCGCTTTTTAGTGCTGTCCTGTGCTTGGGAGGAACGCGGTTACTGACGACAGAAGACATGTAAATTTGGTTCGATCCCCAGGTCTTCACGCGCAAACGCCGTGGAGTCGTCGTCGTCGTGCTCGCCGTCGCCGTCAGCGACTCGAGACACGCTCTTTTCTTGTCATAGTTTTTGCGGAGTATATCAACAAAGTGGTGACCGCCTTTTAACTATTCTTTTCTTGTTACACTTTTTTTTTTCATCATCAACACATTGTTTACAAATACCTTTTTTTGTTGTCAACAAAGCGGTTACCCCCGATTGATATTCTTTTCTTCCCCGTTGTCCGTATTAGTTGCGTGGATTAACTGATCGAGCATGGTTTGGTATCACCCAGGCCAGGCAGGTGCGTTGCTTCCGCTTGGAATTACAGCTGCTTTTTGTGGTTGCCTGTTGCTTCCGGCAGGGCGCTCGCTTTCCTTCTGCTAGGACCAGTCACGTCTCTTCCAGCTCTATAGCAGCAGCAGTGTAGGTCTATCGACCACGGCTGCCACGTCTCTTGCATGCCTCCACTGATGTCTCAACCAACCGTCCTGTTACCCCAACTCGATCGCTCGGGCGCACCACCGCACTGACCAGAGGCCCCCGATCGCTGTCGACGCCAAAAGTCTCTGCTGTCGGCTGTCGTCCTGTGTGCGCGCGCGCGCGCTCAGCAAGGCCTCCATCGGGTGCGCGCCTACGCGGCGGCGACGGCGAGATATGCCGCCCGCGGCCAGCCCGATAGATGGCTGGATAGAACAGCCAAAAGCGGGGAGGAGCACGACGGCGGTCCCTCGTCGTCTCGATCACGGATAGGAAAGCTGCCGGCCTCTTTACGCTGCACTACTAGTCGGGAAGGCTGAAAACAGAGCCGAATAGTATCTGGTTGCCCGTTGCCCCGTACACCGGTCCAAACTCCAAATATAGTAGTATGGCAGATCCCGCAATGCTGATTAAAGCATGGTACGAGCGCGGCTTGGTTGCATCACCTTTACTTGGACTTGATTGCTCGGTGGACACGGGACGGGCGAGTACGAGGATCACAGGGGATGATGTCTTGGGACTAGGGAGTGCTCGCTCTTGGCACCCGGCCACCCGCCACGTATGACCTTGCGGTTGGTGCCTTGGACCTTGCGGTTGCAGGTAGTAGGTGCGCGTCTTTGGGCTTTTGGCTACGTGGCGTCCGGCGAGGTAACCGGGTGCCAAGAACGGATGGGCCTTTTGTTATCTTTTTTATTCTTGGGTTGAGCAGATATCACCAACAAGCTCATACGTGTTGCCATTCATTTCGGCGGTAACTGAACCCAAGGCATGATGTTTATGAACCGGAGGAGCGGCGCGTACATCCTCTCCAATCATCCACACCGGAGGAGCGCGTACCAGTACACGTAAAGGAAACAGCGAAACAGAATTGCATATTAGAGCTGTGTTCATCTGCTCTTTTTACGAGGTGTGAAACATCAAAGCACCAGTGGTCTAGTGGTACCTGCCACGGTACAGACCCGGGTTCGATTCCCGGCTGGTGCACTTCTTGTTTTTTTATACTTTTTTTTCATGTTTTTACCTTTTAGATAGATCCCGTGCAGTACAACTAACCTTTGTATGTCCAATTTGTCATGGTGCCTGGTGGAGTGTATTCGAAGTTCACGGATAACTCGCTAACTTGACACGAGGAGAAATGATCGCATCCGGTCCTGGGTCCCCGACCAAACTTGTGCTTTGCCGCGCGGCTGCTTTGCGGTGAAGTGGCCCAACCACGTACGATCCATCCTTGCCTTCCGCCGTGCGTCGAGCCGTCGATCGACACGTTGGCGCGTACGCTGTTCCCTGACCGCTGTTTTGTCCCCCAGCAACCACTCCGACGAGACGATTCATCGTCGCGTCCGATGGGCACGGCAACTACTCAGGCGTTATCATCGTCGGCTGGACCAGAACGGAGTGATGGACCGATCACCGACGAGTGACGCCAGCTCTTGGCCCGGCCGGTGAGGATCGATTGATGATGATGGGTCGCACGTACGCGCGGACGGGTAAAAGCGCCGCCGCACCGCCCGCCGCTCGTACGAGGCATGGAAATTGTACCAAGAGCTAGCTTCAACTTGTTTTTTGTTTCTTTAGTGAATGAATGCATGGAACCGAAGATAATATTGTTTGTCGTAACGAAAACAGCACACGCCAATCAATATCGATATACTCCGTATGTAGCATTACCTAACGGCTGGACACAACACTGCTACTTGGAAGATCCCAGCAGTCACCGCCATGTGTAAATGTCCTGGATGCATGCCGCGTGTTTGATTTCAAGAAAGTTCCTAAAAGCTACTACAACTTCATAGCACCTGGTGTATCCTCTCATTGCTAGTACAGATGTATCGAATGGATTTATGCTGCAACGTCTGTCGATTGCGACGAATCTCCACACCAGTGAGGACAAGAAACTCATCCTCAACGAGATCTGATTCTCCTATGCTGGGGATAACCTTGCAGACCTTAGCAATGGCAAACTTGCCTGAGCCCAGGTTGATGAGGTTCATCTTCGTAGCCTTCCACTCCACGGGCGTGGGATCTTGCCAGAAAGGCTGTAACGTTGGTCGTGGGTCTGTGAGCAAGGCATAGTGGCCTGACGCCGACCACAGATCGCGCGGGTCCTCGGCAGAAAAGCCCAACCAGATGTTGAGGTCGGCGACGTACTCGGCTCTGCCGGCGAAGGGCAACAACCCCAAGTCGTCGCGAGCTCGTGACCACTCGCCTCTGACCGTGTCGAATAAGTAACAGGTGCCGCCAACACCCTCTGCCTCTGCTGCAGAAGACAAGCAGATGGTGCGACCTCCTTCCAGCACCATGTAGGAGCTGATGGCAAAGCCGGGCCTGCAGACCAACGGTGGCAGTGGAAGCGACTGCCAGTACCACCAGCCCACAGCGGCGCTACGGCAGCCCCTGGTGCCAAATCTGAGGACATCAAAGCGAAGAGATGTCAACTCGTGTCCATCAGCTACGTTGTGCATCACGTACATGTCTTGTTCCTCTGCACCAGCCTGGGCGACGACGGAGAGTGAGACGGACACGGGCCCCTTAAACCCACCTTGGAGGCTTGGCATCGAGTAGCGGAAGTCCGTATCAGCATCGTAGATCATGGAGTGGCCCGCGTCATTGATGCAGAGGATCCTGCTCTCGCTGCTGCTGCTGGGGCTGACGAGCCCGAAGAAGGCTATCTTGGAGCCGTTCGCCGCGCTGTTTGGGGCTGGTTCGACGTAAGTGCACGGTGCAGGCAGCTCCTGCAGCCTCTCTACCATCGTTCCGCCGTTAGTGTTTGCTAAATGTGCGTGGGTTGTAGAGGGGTAGAAGAGGTGCTTGGAGACGTCGAGGCGGTGCACCGAGCACACGCCGCTCTTGTAGTTCTCTGTCACGATGTTCACAAACCGCCGGATCATCGCCATCTCCCCTATCAGGCTCAAAAATCAACAGATACAAGATGAGAAATCAACAGACAGGAGAGATGATTGGAGACGTCGAGGCGGCACAGAGAGATTTTTTTTGCCGGATGGGTAATCTCTCATTAGCAGGCCTAAATTCGGTGTTTAGAGAAAGAAGGAATGGGCTGGCCCAGCCCGCTACTGTCATCAGCGAGGGAATACATAGGGACACGGGAAGGGAGGAGGACCGGCATCCATGGGCAGGCGGCTCAGTCATCCATGGGCAGGCGCCTCTAGTGGTCTGGGCTGCCGACATCTGCTGGCCTGGGACCTCCGTGGACTTCGCACTGTGGTGGACGTCAACGACGTTTCCAGTGCGATGCTTCGCGGCATGGCGCGCGCTGGTGCTTTCCCGGCGCTTGCAGTGCTCATGGAGTCAGCGTCTCGGTGCCCTGGCGCGTGCGCGGTCACGCAACCACCTTGTAAGGCTGCTGCTCCACTCCTCACCCCTCACCTCACCATTTCCCAGCGGGGTTGCTCGGCCATCCGGCGGCCTTGAGCAAGGCCATGGCGGCTCCAGTTCCTGCTGGTGGTGCATGCCAGGTACTCGACGGAATGCCCCAACCGAAACTGATGCTTGCTGTCGGCGCGCGTCTCCGTCGTCGTGGGCGAGTCCGAGCGGCTCCGCGACGCGTGGCGGCGACCGGCGCTGTCGGTGCGCGCCTCCCGTCGTCGCGGGCGAGTCCGAGCGGCTCCGCGGCGCGTGGCGGCGACCGGCGCTGTCGGTGCGCGCCTCCCGTCGTCGCGGGCGAGTCCGAGCGGCTCCGCGACGCGTGGCGGCGACCGGCGCTGTCGGTGCGCGCCTCCGGTCGTCGCGGGCGAGTCCGAGCGGCTCCGCGACACGTGGCGGCGACCGGCGCTGTCGGTGCGCGCCTCCCCTGCTGTCGCGGGCGAGTCCGAGCGGCTCCGCGACGTGTGATAGCGAGGTACTCCAGCAGCCATGTAAAGGCGGGTGTCGAGAACACATGCATAGCCTAGGCGGTGCCAGTGGCTTCAGGCCATTCCCCATCGGCCCCCATTTGTTTTCTTCTCATGCATGCATCGCTTGACCGGCCATCCCATTCCCAACCTTCCCAACCTTCACCCCAACCTTCTCTCTCTTCCTTATCCATCTCGTGGCCACACACAGGCATAGGGGGAGCAGCTGCAGAGCCAGGAGGGAAGGGAGGCGCTTCTGGTTGGCATGGGCCAGCGCCCGTGGCGGCTGGACAAGGCTCGCCCACGAGCGATGGCGGGGTCGCCTTCGAGGGCCAGCAGATCACGTGCTTGATACCCGTGCGCACCGGCGTCCTCGGCAGCGGGCGGCGGTGCCCACGCCTGGGTCGCGTGCCCGCGCCGCGCCGGGGCCAAGCTGCTCGTGCGCGCAGGGGCGAAGCCACATAGGTGTTCCCGAGTGCACCGGCACCAGGCCAAAAAAAAAAAAATTTATATGTGATTAGCACATATGTTTCACCGTGTGTGCACTCCCTTGGAATCGAAACGTGCACCACCTCCAGCCTGTAGCTACGTAACTTGGCTCACGATCGAGAATTCGAGACCCCAGACCTGATCAGCTGTACGTGTATATACAGGCCTGTGTATATTTTTTTTTTTTTTTTTTTTTTGAGAATTACACAAAGACAACGCAGACACTCATAACACGCCGCACACTCACCCCTATGAACACACGTCGCAAAACCCTACCCCCTATGAGCACCTCCGGAAGGACCTGCAACCGGCCGGCGATCTCGGAGATTCTCGAAGTCACCATAGGCGCCTCGTCGCCGACGGAACGCCGCTACCACTTAATGCATAACGCCGGTAAATCCTTGGGAAAATCCTAGGAAAGGTGCGAAAGCACCGGATTTGAACCCCTGGTGGGTAGCGTCCCCACCTGACCGTCCCTACCATTGGACTACAAGCCAATTCGCTACAGGCCTGTGTATATATATATATATATGGACGCAACGCACGGCCCAACAGACTCACAGTTGTGTATACTATATAGGAATCCTACTATATACATGAATAAATAAATTACTCATTTGATGCTGGCCCAAAGCCCAGGAAACGAAACGCAAATAATGCCCTCCGCTCCGTGACTCTTCCGACTCTTCCTATTCGCGACTCGCGAGTGAACGAAACGCCGCCGCCCGCCAGTTCCGCCCTGCGCTCCGCCGAGCTCGGCAGATCGTCCCTTGCTTCAATCTTTTGCTTCTTCCTAATTGCCGCAATCAATCATGTCAAGTAAGTTTGTGGTCTATTAGCTATGGATGTCTAACTATTTGATTCTTCCTTCGCATTTAATTAAGTTCCCAGTGCAGATGACGCTAACATTTGTTATAAATGTGTTGTTGCCAGGGTCCAGATCAGCAGACACGTTTATGGATAGATGGTTGAATTTGAAAAGAAAAGCGCCGGATCCAGATCATCAGGCCCTTCCCAGTGCAGATGACGCTAACAATATGGATACTCCTAATCAACAAGATACCAATGTTCAAGCCCCGACAAATGTTATTGTTTCAGCTCCAGCAGATATCAATTTAGAGGAGGAGATCCAATTTGATCCAGGGAAAAGGAAAGAAATTCATGCCTATCATCCTAATATCAGAGAATTGGTAAGAAGAAAATACTTGATAAAAGGGCCTTGTCAACCTCGCACTCTTGATTTTCCATCAACTAGAATTTCACAAAAAAATAGAAGGTTTAATCCTGAATGGTTTGATCAATTTGGAAATTGGCTTGAATATAGTGAGTCTACCGATAGAGCCTATTGTTTTACTTGCTTCTTGTTTAGGGATCCCACTAAGAAAGGGGCTGGATATCAGTCATTTGCTGTGGATGGCTAGAATGGTTGGAATAATAAAGAAAGGTTAAATGAGCATGTTGGTGGTGTTGGCAGTCCTCACAATGTAGCAGTTCAAAAATGTGAGGATTTATTGCAAAGTGAACAACACAATTCATGTGTCGGCATTCTTCCTTTTGTTAAGTATGTCTTCTCTTAGTACTACTATTTTCTCACTATACATATAGTTATTACTGCGTATATTGGTTGCTGAAGTCGCTTAAGTGTTATTAGTGCACTCGGGTACTCCGTGCTCTAGCTTCGCCCCTGCGTGCGCGTGCTTGCCCACGGAGAGGTCGGCAGACTCAAAGACGAACCGCGACGGGCGTCCGGACTTGCGCTGGGTCGAAAGCACGCCGGGATGCGCGCACTCGCGCCGTGGCGTGGCGTCCGCGTGGTGCCCACTCTCGCGTTAAGGTCGCGCCCGGGCTGCGCCGACCGCACCGCTCTAAGACTGCGCCGTGAGCGGCCGCTGTCAGCAGGGGCCGACGGGGCGTGTGCCGCCGGGCGGCTTCAGGATAGGAGCTGCAGCAGCTATCTCCTCCTCTCTGGTGACTAGGCTCACGCCACTTTTTAGCATGGGCAAAAGCTTTATTCAATATTATTTCCAAAACCATATAACTAATTTTACATGTTTGTTTACATCATATTATTTGTATTGATTTTACTTACAAAACAAGACCCATATTGACTATATTTTTTTACAAAAAAGAAAAAAGTAGCACATGGGACCCACATGTTCCCCGGCTACCTTCTCGTGAACCTATGAATTGGTGGTGACAAATTCACGGTGGTGCCAAAATATGTTGAAAACCGTTTGCTAAACAAAGATTTTCCCCAAGAAATACCATTGAAAAAATAAAAATCAACTTGATTAAACTCTGTTTCAAGGAAAAAAGTTTACTCCGACTACCATGCATTATTTACACTGCCATGACCGAGATGTGGTTCGAGTGTCACCAACTCACCAAGGATGCTAGAAAATAAAAACTGAAGCTGCCGCTGTGAACCTAGGTGACGCCACGCACGCCAGTAGCAGCACCGGCATAAAGTGGCCAGCTGGTGCATGGTGGCACTGGCGCCGCTGCCGGTGCCACCCGGTCTGTGTGGCAGAAAGATTCTGGGCATTGGTTTTGAATTGCAGGCTTGCGAGATTCCGGGACGTTTTTGGATTTTGAATTGCAGACACGCGCGATTGAAAGAGCTTACTCGTACTCACGTGAATGGCACGTTGGTCCCACGTGAATGTCACACTGTGCATACTCCCATACTGTACATATCACGTTGGGTATTACTTGGTTGTGTGATGTGTAGTTTTAATGGAGTTTTATGCATATATGCATATTAAAGATGTTTTCTTCATCAAATTGGGAGGAGAGAGAGGGTAACATTTTATCCCTACGAAACCTTTGAGCGTTGTTTTCAAAATGTTGGAAAGCTAATGAAAAACCTCTAAGATGAATTTATGCATTAAGACTGGCTTAATAGTCTTAGGAATTTGTCCGTGTAAACTGACACAGCGGCCAAGCTTTCCCTTTAAGGATGGCAACGATCGGGACCTAGGGAGCCAACCCCCTCGTCCAGTGTCGCTACCACCCTTGATAGCACAAGAGTCTCTCTCAAACGGCACGGTGGGGAGTCTGGACTTTGCTGCCCCTGTCAAATAGCGCACGGTGGGGAGTCAAGTTATTTGCTTCCTCGAACCATAGAATGCAGTAGAAGCTAAGCTTGGTCAGATACGTGCATATGCAAACTGATCCATGTGCAAGGAATTGTTTTTTTTTTTTTTTTTGATAACACAAGGAATTGTTCAGATAACCCAAAAACTATACTAGAATGTGGAGGAAGGATAACCCGAATGTGGAGGAAGGACATGTCAGGATCCAACAATAGCTCGAAGGAACACATACGCAGCCTCTTTCTGTGCCGGCGCGATGTAGCCAGGCCATAGCACTCAAGGAGGGAGGAGATGGACAGGGGAACGCTACAATGAGTGCTCTCCGCACTCGAAACAGTCATGTCCTTTCTCTGTGCCACCTTGGTCCTCCGCAACGCACCTCCTTGCCACCGTCATCCTTCAGAGTAGTCAGTAGTGGCAGCGACGTTGGACGTCAAGAAGCCCGAGTTCAGCCTTGGATTTGTGGTGCCTTGCGACCACCATCCTTCGCTAGTGACTGCATCTCAAATCGGTCCCGGAGACTGTTAAAGACAAAACTCGCAACCGCACAGCGCAATCCCAAGGAACTGAATGTTATTGTGGGTTGGGGAAGTAAAAGAATATTCAAGAAAGTGGCTACTTGCAATAGAATCGGGGAAGTAAAGAACAAAACATTCAACAGAAACAGGCAACGTAGACTCGTAGAGTAACAAAACAGTACTACTCCCTCTCGTTTCTAGAAAACTTGCAATTCTCGCTTTCGAGAAAAAAAATATTTTCAAACTCGCCGGCAATTATTTATTAAAATATATAAAAATTTTATACTAAGTAATTAGTATCATTGGAAAGATCTTTAAGTCTAGTTTTTTAACAAATTTATTTGGAGATATAAATGTTGCACGTATTTTATACAAACGTAGTCAAAGTTGAGTCGGTTTGATGGACACGCTTCCCATAGTTGCAAATGAAATGGAACGGAGGGAGTACATGGAAGCAGCGGCCGCGGCCTCGTCTTCAGGTGTCTTGGGATTGTTGGGGTGTTCAGTTCCTGCTACAGAACCCATAAAGTCTTCTGACCCCCTTGTCACATCAAATCTCTTAACGTATTTTTGGAGGATTAAATGTAGGTAAATAAAAAAACCGACAGACAGTTTTGGTTGAAAAGTGCGAGATCTAATCTTTTAAGCCTAGTTATTCTATGGTTGGACAATAATTACCAAATACAAACGAAAAGTCTTCTACAAGAAATTTCAACCCAAAATATTTCACCAACTAAACACCCCCTACTTGCCCGAATCACTCTACGTTGCCTGCTTCCATGTAAAGTGGCTAATCCCATGAGGTGCTGCCTCGGTCGGCCGACAGCGAGGTTGCCGAGCTAGCCACAGTAATAATAACAACAACAAAAGCGCGACTCAAATCCACTACGATTATGGTTGCAGGTTATTGCTGGTCGATATGTGCCGGGAGACCCATCTGCGCAGCGCTTTTACCAGGACGAGTAGGCCGCCGTCCCTGCGTCAGATCACAGGAGGAAACACGCAACACCAGCACAGGCAACCAAGAAGCAGATAAAATAAGGGAAATGCAAGATCAGAGAGCCAAAGATAAAATGTAAAAAAAAAGGCAGGGAAAACATTGGAGAGAGAAGCACATCACATTCGCACCACCGTCACAATCCGTTTATCTAGCAGAGAAGAAAAGATCACAGTAGAGCAAGGAAAGTAAGGGAAAAAACAGAGTGGAACAAAGCACATTTTAATAGAGCACGGCTCGACAAATGTTTTTTTTTAATAAAACTGGAGGGGCAGGCGGCCCTACAGGAGGCTCGAGAAATGTTGCAAAGCAATCTTAATCTTTTGAACAGAAAAAAGACAACCAGACAAATTGTGCAAACCAATCTTTATCGGTAGAGGCTCGGTGATAACACAGCCGCTCACCTCAATGTCAAAGGAATCCAAGCACGCCTGCGCAGGCAACCACTTCGACGACGGGGCCAGTGAATCAATGAGCTGAAAAAATGTCAGATTAGATTGGGAACATATTAATCCACGAAATATCAAATTAATAGAAAGCGTTAACAGGTGCGGGATAAGCAGTCAGACATCGATGTCGCCTTCACAGCCGCCGCTGCCTCAGGCAATGCTCCGGGAAGGGTGCCGGTCGCCATGGGCACCTGCTGCTGCCTTCTCCTGGCGCGCAGCTCCTCACCGGCGTAGTACGCGCCGGCAGCTAGTCCACCCTCACCTTGAACTCATCTTACTCCTGCTTCACCTTCCGCTGCTCTTGGACGAAGTCCACGCGCACCTAGTTCCTGAGGAAGTCCCTCTTCTAGCCGAAGTAGGCCTCCGGGCTGCGCGGCTCGACGCCGTGCTTACGGCAGAACAGTACTCAGGTGCGGGAGAAGCTTGCAGTCTCGGCGAGCGCCTCGAAGGTGAGCAGCGCGCCGCTGTCGTTGGAGAGGTAGCAGGCTGGCGGCGACGAGCGCCGCCTCCTTCTCCGGGTCGTCAGTGGAAACGAAGACATCAATTCCGGCCAGGTCGTAGTGGCTCCTCAGGTCGACTTCATGTTTCTCGACGGGCGAGCGAGGAGGTCGGCCGCCGGGAACGAGGGAGAGGAGGAAGCCACGGCGCACGCGGCCTCGAGGCACAAGGCGCACGACGACAAGGAAGACGACTGCAAGCGCCGAGTTCTAGCGGCGGGCAGCAGGCGGCGTCGAGGCAGATGGGGGCCAGGCTCCGCGGCGGCGCGGTGAGGAACTCCGCCACCATGGCCGGCACCGGCCCAAGGGAAAGAAGGGAGGGGCTACACCGCCCTGGATCCGGACGCAGGCTGCCCGCGACAGCCCTGACGCGCTTCCTCGACCCCGTCATGGCGGTCGGCGGGAACCGAACCACAGCGAGGCCCGCTCCCCGTCCTCCCATCTGCCGCACCAGATTCGGACGCGGGCTGCCCGCGACGGCCAACTGCCGGCTGCGGCGATGATGAGGACAACGAGGACGATGAGCAAGGAGGACGGCGGCGGCGACGAGGAGAAAGATGGCGAGCGCGGCCGCCATCACCGCCAGCTGCACGGGGAGCGAGAGGAAGCGCGCGTACTGATGGCGGTGGCGCGGGACAAACGCAGCGCACCCATGCTTATTGGCGGCGAGCAGAAGGGGATGAAGGAGGAGAGGAAGGCGGCGAGCGGGTTGGACGCGCCGCCGGTGCCGCGGAGTGGCCGTGCAGTGACGCGCCGTGGTCAGGGTCGGGGCCGCCGGGTTGAGCCAAATGACAGGGAAAGACCGATTCCTTTTCCTACGACTACGACGGATATGATTTTCCTTCGTCATTTACGGGATCCAAAGGGCCCCTCAAAAAAAAAAAAAAAGGGCCCCTCAAGACGGTGTGCGTGGTAGAGAGAGAAATGAAATGAGAGATACGGGAGACGTTGACAGGCAACTAGAAATAGGAAGGAAATAACATGGTGGATGACCGGGACAACCGGTGGCTCGGCACCGTCGGCAGGCCCACGGTAGCGATGGACCACAGCACCTGGCTCTCTGTTTCCATTTATAACCAGACACGGGATTTAGCATCCTTCATTTGCTACAAAGCGATCCCAAACCATTCAACACGCCACACATGCGCGTATCCAAGGTGGTGGTAGAAAACACACCGGGGTGGGCTGGTGTCCACGAGGTTAGAAAATTCACACTAATATATATATATACATATACATATATATACACATGTATCAATCCATACACACATATATATAACACGTACATGTACTCTAATATACATCATATATACATATATATACATCGATTCATATATACAAGTTTCACCGATCGATCGATCGATCCATTTGTTCATATACAACATGTACTAGTTTCAATTACAACATATCCGCACAAACATTGCGAGCTATATGTTGATCGGATGAAGATAGTCCTTAAGACCTAGCTCTTCCCATCTCCTTAGCGGCCCAAACTCTAAAGACAAACCCAGCTCATCGTCCCCGATTGAAGTACCTACCGGCCTTCGTGGAACTACCATGTCTAGAACGAACTTGCGGATGTTCAAGCTCTCAGGCGCTGAACCGCATCTCGTCGGTTGCCCTTTGTATCACCCCCGTGAACGTGTTCCTTGCGCCCTTGAGCCGTCGGTGAGTTGGATTTGTACCTTCGCAGGCCGGAGGTACTCACGCATCGAAGAATCCACACAAGTTTGATCCGTCTCCAGTTGTTTGAGGCACCGCACACAATAAACCCGGTGTTATTAGTAATATCGGCTATAGCAAGGTAGTCGCACTAAGAAAACTATGTTTCATTTACGCATCGAAATTTCGCTTGATTTTGAGTCTATCTCCATTGCGCCTCCTTACATACGGGATCGACGATCCCGGCCAGCCGGATCCTTCAAGTATTTCTTGTAAGCGCCGCATTTAAATGCACTATATTGTCAACGATATATGATATTCGACTCTAGTATATAATTGCATAAGGAGTTCATCGATCACTTACAATCTCAAGATTTTTTTCAATTGTTGGTAGCCGAAATGGTTCGTGCCTCGTAGTGAGTCAAAGATAACGGCCCTCCCGGCCCCGAGGAAAGATCATGAAATGTATCCAATGTCCTACCATCCCCATTCCATATTGGTAAGGCGCCGTAATACATCGAGGCCCATTTTCCTTGACCTTTTTCATCACCGATATGACGTGATTCTCGCTACCTCCAACTTCTTAGCTCTTTCATTCTTATCCCGGATCTTGTCTTTCCTCGTCCGTCAAGTTGACCAGTCGGGATGGTCCGCTCTTAGCTTAAAACCGACGATCCGTCTCTCACGTATGTGCCATGGAGAGAGGTAAAGAACACCAGTGTTTAACTTCGGGCGCATCGGCGGACAACCTACAAGGACATGTGGTCGCGGGTATAGGTACCTTTGAAAGAAAGAATCTATATACGGATGCAAGGGACATGTGCAAGTAAAATTTCGCTTACATCGTAAACAAGGTGACTTGGGCGACGCCAATGTCCTCCGTCGACGGCGTAGTCTCGACATGTCATCGAATGTAATCGTGAACTGGAGCTCGATGGGGTAGTGGAAGCACTCCTTAGGAAGAAGGGCACCGGCTATACAATCCACGCTTTGCGCACTCCATGTACCATGCATGGAACTTTTCGAGTCTCCCGTCCCCTGGCATCGATGAGCCGGGCCTTTGGGATCATGAACTTCCCAAACTCGAACGAGCCGGGGCATTCGTCCGTGACAAACCCCCCTATAAGGTGGGGATTTTGGCACAAAAGCGGCGGTACAAATGTTAATTACCTAGGGTTGCGAAAAGGAGTAGCTAATAACTTATTACAACTCGTTGTTTCAGCGGTGCATACCTTTCGGATCGAATATCTATTTCTTTGGGCCTCCTGGGTAGCGGGTACTTGGGTGCTGCGACCTCCTCTTTATCGAATGTGTGCTTTTTCGGTGCTGGAGGGCGTTTGCTAGGTCGAGCTCCTTTCTGCTTCCCCGGCGCTTGAGGTGTTGTCCATTGGAGGCCTTGAGTGTAGACGGGTGTCTCGCTCCCCTACTCGCCTCGGGACTTGGCACCGTGTTTTCGCCATTGCTTCCTCGTATATCGGGTTGCTCCTCATGTGCCGGCTCCCGAGCCCGAGGTGTCGGCTCCCGAGTTCCCTGGGCGCCCGAGGTGCCGCTCTTGAGGTGTCGGCTCCTTAGGCTCCTCAGTGCCGCTGACCGGTGCCGCCTCCTTAGGCTCCTCTCAGTGCCGGCTCCTTCGTTGTCGGCTCCGAGGCTCGTCTTGTGCCGGGTCCTTAGCGAGGGGTCACTGGAACCTTGAGGGAGGGTCGTTGCCTCCGCCCGTCCCCACCATCTTCATCATCGTCGGAGGAGTCACCATAGGGGTCGGTGGCGTACTTTTCAGATCGCCGTCTTCTTTGTTGAGCCGGAAGGTGGAGTCAACGTCGACATATTCAGCTCAATGTCCACCTTCGCCCGCGACGCGTTGTAACCTGAGCGGCTCCTAGAGTGTTCACCTCGTTATGGCCGGGATAGTCCGGCTCCCGTCTTCATGTTACGGCGCCCACGAACCCAATGTTGACTTCAGCACATTCTAGAGGGATCTCGCGGCGCTGCGCAGCACTCTTTGCAAGATCCGGAGGAAATACCACCCCCTTGGCCACTACCTTTTTCTTGCCCAACCTGCCGGCGGGTATCAACATATTGCATGGTGTCTCTTCGGTGATATCATCCACGGGTCTGGCCGCCAGCGGAGAGGAGTCTTGGGGTTCTTTGGGTGGGCACCGGCATACCAAATAAGGCGAACATCCGCTTCGGACTTGGACCATCCGGGGGTCGTTGCTCGTGAGGGCCTCTTTGATGGACGCGGTGATCATTTGTCGCAAGGCCTCATCACGCCTTCTTCGTCTCGGACCCTCCTTGTACCTCGCCTCGTGTGATGCGAGGCGACATCCGACCGCCACGAGCCCACCGTCGCCCAACTCTTCACGGAGCTCATGCCACGGGCCGCGGCGCGATGCTTTGGAGTTTCCCAAGGCCACCGTCGTACGGATCGTGTCCCAAGACGAATCTCGAGGTCCCGTTTGTTCTTAGCCGTAGTGGCCTCTATGACCTTCTTCTCGACCTCCTTCATCACGGGCTTCGGCCTCCGGCTATCTTGGGCTTGTGGGCGTAGAGAGTCCCCGGGTCCTTTCATCACGGCCCTCATACGGATCCGGCTCTCAGCTTCCTGTGTCTTTTGTTCTTCCGCCCGCCACGCCGGCTTGTGTCCGGCGTACCCAACACGCCAAGTAGTGGGAAGTTTGTTCCGTTTGGCTAGCTCGAGGAGAACTTCTCGCTCTTCGCCTTTCTTTGCGGGCGTGTTTAGCCTTTTGCGAACTCTTCCCATACTTCTTACGAGATCATGTTGTACTTGGTGAAGGGTAGGCGTCCTTTCTTGTAAAAGTCTGCGCGTTGAGCCTATACTTCCAGTTCCTTCCTAAGCTTCTTCTGCGAGGAAGTTTACATGCTTTGCTTTGCACCTTTTTCCATATCGGCGCTTTGGCGGATACGAACGTTTGAAACCTCGCCAAACACCCATAACTTGTCGGTCTTGGGGGACGGCTTTCCGCCTTCGATAAGAATGGAGACCTTATCCTTCCGCGAAAACACGACACCTCTCGAGTGCTGTACTTGATGACTTCGGGAGGCAGCGGTGGCTCGCCCCGGCCCCAACTCTTGAATGACAAGGACCTCATTGATCTTCTTACGCCTCCCACTCCCCCTTCTCCGCCGGCTTGTCTCCCTTTGCTTTGCACGAAGAGGTGGCCGTGGACGAAGGGGGGTTGTTGCTCGTCAGCTGCTTGTGGAGGGAGCGGTGGCGGGCCGTTCGGCCTCTACTTCCTTAACCCGGCGCTTCTTGCTTGGTGCTTCGTCCCTCGGGTTGAAATTAGGATCTTCTTCCTCCTCGATGCGTTTCCTCCTACCCTTACGGGCTATCACGAGGCCTCGCAACTGCGTACTCGGGAGTACCGCGGAGTAGTCGTTGCCACTTCCATTGCTATCGCTAGGCGTCTCCCATTCAAGCCGAGAGGCTGTTCTTGTTCATTCGCCTTTTTCAATACGAGGTCTTTCTTGTTCATTCGCCATTTCAAGCTACAAATATATAGCTACACGCTTTAGTACTATAGTATATAGGAGGAGTACACAAGCGTAATTCAAAATTGCGGAAAGAGAGAAATAAAAAGATTGGCTCGAGATATAGCCCCCTTTAGATCACATCGCTTCTAAACCGGTTTGCTTTGTACAAGCCGTCCTAGTTTAGAAGCTTCCAAGTATAGGGGGACATTCAATCATCATAGCCACGCCTCGGCCCCAATAATTAAGTTCATTTCATTGCATATATGCCCTTTGCCTCGGCACTAATGGGTTCACATCATTGCATATATATCTCCAAATGCCCAAATGTAAATAGGGAGCAGAGGTAATTTCAAACCAAGCCAATCAATTCAAACAAAAAAGAGTAGTAGGCAGCCAACATAAAAAATATGCTCAAACAAGCACCTATGGTCAAGAGGACAAGTTCATGGTTCCAATGTGGCTTGGCCAATCAAGACAAAGCATATGCTTAGCATTGGGAGCGCTGAAATAGGGTAGCAAATTAACATAGAGTGACATTGTTGTTTCAACCTAGGTGAAGGATGTAGGCATCACAGTGGGCAATATATATTGACATATGAGGAAAAAACAAATATAGAAATTAGGCCAAGTTAAGTAATCATGGCCAGTGACATAAGCTATCAATTAGGACAAATTAAGCAACAGCCCCATGCCAAGTTTCAAAATAGCACTAGTAGTTTAAGCAACAACCCCATGCCAAGTTTAAGCAACAACACTAGTAGAAAATCATATGACAAAGATTAGCATTAGCATATATGGAATTAAGGGAATGACCATGAGTAGGCATTAAGGCATGTCCAAATTGAGGCATGTCCAAATTACGAGAGAAGCTAAGGCCAAATCACACGTAAGGCAATATTAACTAACACGACCATCAACATGACAAGTAGGGACCCAACAGCCATCAACGGGGGTAAGGATAGTGGCAAGTCTATAGCATCACAAAGCTACCTCAAGTGAACTCTAGTGAACTCAAGTGACATATAAGCTAAGTCCAAAATTCGAGGCTAAAATAGAGGCACAAACATAAGCTCGGTGGTAATTGGCTCGGTTTATCCAAATTCTATAGCATCACGCAGGATTGGGCCAATCATATGCTCGATTTATCCAAATTCTATAGCATCACAAAGGCGGTGGCACATAAGCTCGGCTAAATTGTTTTAATTTTGCATCACATGCGGAGGTGGGCACAAAAACAAGGTGGCATCACAAAGATCTCAAAAAGCACGAGATATCTCAAACCGCCAATTCCAAATGACGGAGCTCAAATCAAAATGAGCAATTTCAACAAAATTGGACGGTAGGGAGAGAGGCACGAGATAGGAGGGTCACCGATGACCAGACGGAGGACCGAGAGGAGGAGATGGAGGCGGTGGTCGCCGACGAAAGCACCGAGGGTCACCGACGAAGAGCACCACGGACGGGGGCGGCACCACGGACGAGCACCGCAAAGACCACGGACGGGACGGCACCCGCGACAAAGACACCGAGCAGCACCGCGGACCCGGAGTTAGGGTTCCGGCGCGCGGCGGGGGGGGCGGCGCCGCAGGGCGGGGCGGGATGGCGGGGGATGGGGACGGCCGGGCGGGGGCCCGGGCACGCGGGCACCCGCGGGCACCACGGCGAGGACGGGGATTCGGGCACCACGGGCACCACACGGCGGATGGAGACGAAGGCGCAGCCACAACGGCACGCACGGTGTTAGGAGTTTCCGGACCGCCGGTAGAGGGCAGGGCGAGGGCCGGAGGCGCGGGCGGGCGGGGGCGGGGGCGCGGACGCGGGCGGGGCGCCGCGGGGACAAGGCGGTGCGAGCGGTGGCGGCGCGGTGGTGGGGAAAAATCGGGGCGGCCAGCCGAGTCGTTTGGAAGAGAGAGCGAAGGACTTAGAGATTCTGGAATGCCCCCCACTATTTATAGCAGCGAAAAATTTTGCGTGGCGGGCGCGTGGATGCCGCCACGTAAAATGTGCCGTGGCGGGCGATTAAGGATGCCCGCCGTGTAATATTTTCAATAAAGAGATAAGTATTCTTATAAATTGATATAAAATTGTTATAAATTGTTATAAATTGTTATAAATTGTTATAAATTGATATAAATTGATATAAAATGGTTATAAATTGTTATAAATTGTTATAAATTGTTATAAATTGATATAAATTGATATAAAATTGTTATAAATTGTTATAAAATGGTTATAAATTGTTATAAATTGTTGTAAAATGGTTATGATGCCCGCCACGTGTGAACTTTTCATTTTTAAACTTTTCACGCCTCGAAATATGAAATTTAAATTTTTTACACATTCTGACGACATTTCAAGCACTACACGCCCAAGTTTCAAATAGTCATGAATACGGAAACTTCATAACTCCTCAAGATCTATATTTCATATATAGGTAATTTTAAAGACGAAAATTGTTACAAACGTGTAGTTCAAAAAACACTAGTCTCCCCTTGTAGTTTCCTCGACACTCGTGGTGAGATATTTGTATCATTTTGGACTATTGTTTACATCGTAATAACTGCAATTACATATCATTTTGGTGCTGGTGCATTGGTGGTCTTCTTCTCGCCATCGGGCGGGTCCATGGCATCATTTTAGTCTTGCTCGGGATTGATTCTCGTCCTCCGATTGCTTCATCTTTTTGGAAAATCTGTAAAGAGCTTGAACTCATCATAGTTGTTGTATGTTTTACTCGACCCCACGGACCCCACGATCCGGCCGCTTTGCCCGCCACGACAATATGTCTATTTTGTTCTCCGCTGCTCATGTAGTAGGCTACTTGTGCGACATCGATGCAAGAACCCACTCGATCATCTTTGTACGGACACTTTTGAAGGTTCACGGCGGTTAGCCCAAAATCGCCCACTAGAATCGCCAAGGCTTGACCCACTCAACAACGGAAAACGGTTACTGTAGGTTACAATGCCGTAGTCAAGTTCCCATATTTCTTCGACTTGTGCGAAGCATGTCATCTTCTCCCCGTCACGCTGTTCCCCGCCTCATATCGAACACCGCTATTCTGTGGATGCACTCTTCTTGTCCTTTTCTTTTGTGTGGAACCCACGCGCTGACATCATACCCTTGCCACGTGGTGACCTGCATGGGCGGCCCCGACACAAGCTTCTTCACGCCTACGCATCATCTCCCACGGGGAATGTTCGCTTTGGAGCCACCGGAGGAAAAGTGCTCTTGTGTTCCTTCTACGCACGCCCATTCATTGGACCGGTTCTTTGCGCTTTGCTACTTGCACGGGAGCTCTTTGAGGTGCTTTTTCACGTGACCGGCCCATGATCACCAATTGATGAAGGATGCCGTAGTGAGCGCCTAGCACTTTGTCCCTATGTATGTTGGTGCGTGCTTTTCGGCCCGCGCACCCCATCCCCGAGGTTCTTCCTTCATGTTGATGCACCGGAAGCCCAATAGCCCTCCCATCTTTTTATGTACTTCACACACAAGTTCACGGCCTCTGGCTTGTGTATGCCTCGATCATAGAGCCCTCTCGGGTAAGCGGTTATGATTGAATCGATTGAGGGTAGACATTAGTCGCCGCTGGTCCACATCGCTTTAGGTACACACGGTCCCGGTTGTTCAATCGATCAACCATGTGCATCATCGGGTGTGGCATAATGTCGAAGAACGGCGGTTGGGAAACACATCTCTATCCGCACATTGTTTCAGCGATGAACTCTTTCGGTGCAAGTGATCTGCTTTGGCAATTACCTTCCGTTGATTTGGTTAAAGAAGTATGAAATCCTTGTGACCACCATCTTCACGTATTTTGGACGAACGTTTTTGATCACAATTGGAAGGAACACCGTCAGCATGATGTGAGCATCGTGCGCGTTGAAGTTCGTCATTGTGAGGTCTTTCATGGATACCAGACTCTTGATGTTGGAAGAGAAACCCGTCGGTACCTTGATACCCCTCGCATCAACCGACACATAGCCAACTTCGCGTCTCGTTGGGTTGTAGGCGCACCGGAGTTCGACTTTACCGTTCGGAAGTCAGTAGCGTGAATTTCCGGTCGGATGCCCATGTCAACAAGATCCCGACGTGACTTCACACCATCCTTCGCCTTGGTCTTGATATCCATCGTGAGACCCGATCTTTTCAAGACATTTTTCTCAAGGTGCATCCGATCGATCGCGTGGGGTGTATGCAAGATATCTTCGGTACTTTAGATACTTGAAAAAGATTGACTTCTTCTTGAAAGGAACTACTGGAGGCGCTCCTTCCTCCAGTTTATCCCTCTTTCGCTTCTTTGTCTTGGAGGTGCCGTCTTCCTTATCATCGTCTTTCTTCTTCTTCTTCTTTCAAACTCGCACTCCAAGTCCTTCACCATGTCAAACACCTTCGGACCATAACTAGTCGGTGCTTGGTGAGGTTTCGACTTCGCCCTTGTTGTCAAAGTACACATTCATTTTGGATCTACGTACCATGCTTTACAGAGGAAGCGTCGTGTTCCATGTACACCCGGTTTTCTTTGGATCCCTTCCGGGTAAGTGGAGCGTGGTTTCTTCAATGCAAGCTACACAGCGGTCTTCCCTTTAATCGCCCGATAATGAAAACAGGCGGGGTAATCAGTGATGGTGACAAAGATGATGGCACGAAGAGTGAACTTCTCCTTGGCATGCGATCAAACATGTCGACCCCATCATCAAATAGTACCTCCATCTCCTCCATGAACGGCTCCGGAACACATCTATATCGTTCCGGTCAACGCCCGGTCCGAAATGAGCATGGTGAGCAAAACATACCGCGCTTTTGACAAAGATGTGGAGGTAGATTGTACATGGTGAGGACGACCGGCACGCGTCCGCGTGGGCGTGATGCTGTGTCACCGAATGGGTTCATTCCGCTCTGTACTCAATGCGAACCCGCGTTCTGGGCTCCTCGCAGTCGGGGTAGGCGGCGTCGAAGTCTTGCCATTGCTTAGCATCCGGCGGGGTGCCGTAGATTCCGTCATCCTTCACGATCGCTCGCTAGATGCATGCCACGCCATGTGCTTAGCATCCTCGGGGTTCCCCATAGAGAGCCCGCAGCGTCGATGACCGGAAGGTACCATTACTGACAAATACGTTTCCTCTGCGTGTAACCTTCCTCTTCCTCTCGTCCTGCGTTGACATGATCTTCTTCGCGTCCGCGATCGCGGTTTTCTTCGCCCCCTTCTTCTTCTTTCTTGCCCGCCCCGTTTCCTCATCGACGCCATCGCCCACGACGACATCCGGCATTCCGCTTGTATCGACTAGCGCCCAGTCGCGGACAACCGGTCAAATTTCTCGTCGCCCGATATAGGATACTGATGGTTGGGGGCATCGAACTTCTTCACTTTCATCGCCACCGGCGGATCAACTTCTTAGCGCGATACGTGCTAGCGTGAACCTTGTTAGGCGATGGATACGTCGAGGCCGGGTAACTTCACGAGCTCATTGAAGCTAGTGTCGGACCGACCATGGCGAGACTTCAACATCGGCAAGTTCGTGGTAAAACTTCGGGCCAACAACCCTCCTGGACCGTCTTTGTAAAGATCAAGCTGCCGCCGCTTCATTCGTTTGAAGTTTTCCAACCATCTCGGGCACCCAAGCGAGAATATGCCGTCCTCAGAGTCGGTTGACCAAATCTTCAAAAACCGGACATCCTCGGTACGCGTCATAGGGGATTCTCACGCTCGCCGTCCCCTCCACCACCACCACCGTCATCGTCGTCCATCATCGGCGTCGGTAGTGGTTCGAACAAATCTGATGGGGGTGGACCCAGCTAGTGGACTTTCCTACGATGCTGCATCGGTAGGGGGACTGCTGATGGGTGGATCGAAGGGTGGAACTTCTTCGCTGCGTGAAAGTCCGGACCAAATAGTCGCGACGAAGCCATGCATGATTAGGTGAGATCGCACGGTGATTGTCGAGAGCGGCTTTGATTCTTGCATTTGCGCACGAGACCGGATGGTCGACCTACGTTGAATTATCTCATTTGTATTAAGCCCAAAGCCGAGCAACAAACTTCTTCACCTCATCAAAGTATTCGTCATCAACCCTCTTCATCTCATACATCCGATTGGTCTCGGTGCCTCTCCATCCTGACGATCCCTGCTCTTCCAAAAAGCTTAATTAGTGTCGTTATATAGTACTCAAACAAAAAAAAAAAAAAAAAAGGAGAACAAGTCCCACCATAGAATCTAGATCCAAAGAAAGCGGGTTTTTCTCTCCTCCAAAACCAAAAAAAAAAAATTGAAGTTGCACCCTCAGGGTCTAGATCTAGAGAAAGGCAGGATTTTCTATCTCCTCCAAACAAAAAAAGAAAGAAAAATCCACCATAGATCTAGATCTAGAGAAAAGGCATTTTTCTCTCTCCTCATGTGTCTCTAGATTTAGAGAGGGGATGAAAAAAGAGGGAAAAGAAAGATCAAAAAGAGGCATTAATCGACCAATTAGTGTCTTCTCCTCCACCAAATCAAAGCCAAAACACCCAAATTAA
>JADLZK010004402.1:0-79487 GCA_015847255.1 Hyparrhenia diplandra | reverse complement strand
ATAATATGCACTTACATGAATACAAGAGGTACGAACATACATGTATATACATGAGCAGTATATATGCATTAAGAAAACTTTGTACGATGGGCTGGCAGCCACCACGGCCGATCAAGTAAGATCCATCCTGGAGTAGCAACACTAATTCGACTCGAAAAACAGCCAGGAGCTTATATCGGCAAGAAGCCGTCAACAATTGAGTTATTTATTTACATCCGAGCTATACTCTAATTCGGATTGCATCTGAGTCATATGTATGGTTCCGAATCCAAACTCGCTAACCTTGGCCTGCACGTCATTATGTAAAAGCATCCCGCATAGTTCGCATGGATCATGATCCTTGGCATGAAGCCATTGGCAGTTGGCACCCCCTATTGCACGCAGCTTGCACGCTGCAAACAGTAAGTGCATGCTAGTAGCATGTATGCACTACACTCCCATGTTCCTGGCGGCTGGTACGTTGCTGGCCGCTCGTCTCGACCGAGTCCCGACGACGAGGCCGTTATATGCGGATAAGAACTTTGCATTGCAGAAATAAAAGTACGCCATGAAGCTGTACCTATATTGTGTTTGATCCAGTTGATCATTCAATTGGTATATAAGGCACAGGAACATGTAGTTCCTCATGCTAATATACTATACGTTTTTATTTTTGCGTAGCCTTGGAAATTTTGAACCCGTAGTTTGAACATACATGACAACTGGCAGATTGTTAATTTGATGCTAACATGGAACTCATCGCCGTGGCTAACCAGCAAGCTTGAAGCCTCACGTACCTCGAGTTACTTAAGTTTCTGGAAGGAAATTGTGTGTATGTTTTTGGACAGTAAATGTTCAACACAGATATGTTTTTTTTATACTGTGCAATTGTTGGTATAAGGTGTATGAGCTCTCTAAATCCTGCAGACGCTAGACTTCACTTTTGAGAGACTCATATTTATTTTTCCTAGCATATGTTATTTTTGGGATGAATGAATGTTTGGTATAAATTCGAAAAATTTACATATACCATAATCCTGAAAAATGCTAGGACGCTTCTAAGAATATTTCGAAAAACCATCCACTATCTTTTTTGCACCTTTGCTACTCGTTTACATGTGTAGTAAACTTATATGCACATGATTTGAGTTATGTTAATATGCATGCCTTTAAAGAAGAAAAAATATTCTGAAATTATTCGAAAGTAAAAGTATTTGTTACGGCCATTATTAAATCCATGTAGGATATTTTGCTACCATTGAAGTGTAGTAAACTCAAGATATATATTTCTAAATTACTCTCTAGAATGAGTATATGGTGATAGAAGTAACAAATGTATTGTGGGACTCATTGCATGAGTAAAATCCCAAATTATGATTATAGACTATCATATTGCATTGAAAGTCGAATTTTAAAGCTTGTATACTTAACGCTTGCTCTATAAACAATAGCTTGAAGCTTTGTAAATGTCTAGAAGACAAGATGGTGAATAAAATTTTATCAAACTATATTCTAGAAGAAATATCTCTTGTGTATAGAATATCAAAGAGCTATGAAATACTTGAAGTATTTGAATTTACCATCGGAAATTACTCAAATGAAAATTTAGTTGGAATTTTTAGACAGACTTTTATGAACCAGATATTATTAAGTTGCAATAATTTTGAATATATGGCTTGCATACGTTACACTTCTTGAAGGCGTGTGACTACATATCATAACTATTGAATATAAAAGCATGAAGCTACCCCTTGTCAATTACTTACATGCAAGAATGCATATTATTTGAAATATATAAAGTTTCTCTTGAAGAAGAACTTAAATCATGTGCTTATATATATTTTTTTATCTTTGAATTCCATATCCTCAAGTATTGATAGTAGTGATGGTGGTGCATTAAATTTTTAATTCTCGTTGAATTAAGTGGTTAATGGTTAATTTGTTAGCTTGAAGACTAATATGAAACGTTTAATATTCTTAGTTGCAATTACTTGAAGTAATATGTGTGAACTTCTCATGGAATAAATTAGATTTATATGTTTTCACATATAAACAAATTGCCTATTGCCTATCAAAATAAATTTTGTATTATTTTTATCTCGCAAAGAAGCCTTTAATCTTGAGAGCTAGAAATTATATTCTACCACGAGTCCTATGGTGTACACTCGAATAGTACATTGATATGCGAATTTCATGTCATATTCATTGAATACTAGAAGTATGATTTGGATTCTATGGATGTATTAGAATTGATATTCATAGATAATGCTTGAAGCAATTACTACTTGAAGTAGTTATGGCATGAAAAGGGGAGTAATTTTGAATAAAGGCGTAAGAAAAAATGTGGATAATATATATTTAATAGGCATAGCCGCCCTAAATCAATCTTTTAAGTGCATGTATCGACTTGAAGTTCTCGCCTGTCCCCTTCCTACCGAAAGTTAACTTTCTCTACGGCACTAATTGCAAGTAAGCTTGTAGCTTTGCATTTTGTTGTTATCTATTATGTTAGACTGAATTCTAACGTTTCACATTACAAACTGCATATGTATTTCATTGAGCTACAAGTATCTCCACTCTTGCATGAATATTAGCATAGCAAAATATAATTGTGGCTAGTAGCTATCTTTGTGCTTCCCTCATAATCAAATTGGCTAGCTAGCATGCTATGTCTATATGGTTCCCGTTGAACTAAGGAATGCTTTTACTTTCAAGCATTGTATGCATAAGCAATATGATTGATCTAGGGCCGAGCAGCCTAAGATCGGGGGAGTGAGTTTATGAAATTTTTCTCAATGGAGACTAACTCATTTGATAGGATGAATTATTGTGGAACTAAGATAGTGGATAACACAATTATGATGATTTGGGATTTATGAAGGCATTAAGGGATTTTTGCATTGATGGCAATTAGAAAATTCTAGAAGAAATTCCATGTGAACTTGTATGTTACGTATCTATATTTTTGTAGTATATGGTCCATATTTTTAATTGTATGAGTACTTGGATCAATTTATTAGGCTAAATAATAAAGAAGTTAGAGAATGAAATAGTTTTTCTAAACTATGTTTTGTGCATACCAGGGGAGAACATCCCCGAAGTTTATAGGAATGATGAACATTCTTAAGTGCACTTTAAGTATTCTAGCTCAATTGCATAATGAATAATAACCCCCATGTTTAAATATGTGCGTGAATATTTCCCATAAAACCTAATCATAGCATACATAAATGGGCCTCCACTTGTAGTTGGAGATATATGAATTTGAATTGTTTTAAGCTCATGATAGGGATATCTATTGAAGTATGCTATTAAAGATCTAATATTGGCAATAGGGGGAGAGAAAGCCTATTTTGAATGCCAAATATTATTTCCAGAGAAGAAATATGATCTAGAAAAACTAGAAAAACTATCACGCACTAAGTCAACTAATAGTTTGACTAATGCTCTTGTGAAAGCATGAAGCCGGAGCATATGCCGATATTTTAGAAATGAGAGGAGTAACTTGAAGTTATAAACTAGAAGTTGTGTTTACTAGTAGTAAACTATGTATACTATCAAGCTAAATCTACGGGGGGCCTTTGTGGGTTCTAGTTTAGTATATACTTGTTAAATAGAAATGAAATGGAACTCCTCCATTCTCATGAAGAGAACGCTCATGAAGAAGGTTGAGCACCTCATGAAGAGGATCATCATGAAGATGAAATCCAACATACTAAGCGCAAGATCATTAGTGTTGGATATGTAGAACAATATACCATCTCTTGTTTGGGAAATGACAGAGATAAAATATTCTCACATTGTGAGAGTATTGGGAGAAGAAAAATAGTTGTCGACAACACTACCCGCCGACAACACTACCTCTTTAATTGCGAATGTTTCTCTTGTGAGAACCCGATCCGAAAAATAAAGTCCATGGCAAAATCGCTTGTAGCGATTATATCGGGTCAATGAAGAAAGCAATTGAGGTTGAATCTCCTATTAAGAAGAAATGAATGTTCCGCTATATCTCCTCGCAAATGAAACAAATGAATATCGAATATGCAGTTAATAAGTGGATTATGAAAATCTATATAATTCCCGAAGAATATAAATCGCAACTTGTAGAAATCTCATACTAAGTATTGAAGTCTAAGGTACATATATTCCCGAATGAATATCCAAGTCTCAAGAAGAGCATGTCCTAGAAGGATTACAATCATTGAATGATTCTATAGTGAATAACTCAATATTATTGTGTATATCACTCATCTCTCATGCAAGAGAAATATATCTCATAGAAGAGAATTAATAATTCACTAAAGAATGAAAGTATATTCTTGAAGGAATTAATCCATGAAGGATTTACTACCAATTCTTGAATGAACACCATGCATCTCCTCAAGTGAATATAGACCCGAGAGAGAAAATGAGGAATCTTAAACACCATGAAGGTGTCATCGAAACACTTAGAAAGTGTATGAAAAGCTAGCAATGTAGTAATGATATCCTCTATATACCATAGAAGGTATAAGAATAATGGTGGTTTTGGCAATTGAATTATCCCCTAAATGCCAAACGCAAAGGTTTGGATTTATTATTTAGTGGTACAATCAAAATCTTGAAGATTCATGGATATACAATTTTTGAAAATCTATTAAGGATTAATTATACACTATCTAGAAGATATTGAATATTAATTTATTTCCCCATAATCCTCCTGAAGGATTTATTACCCTCAAGGATAATATTTTGTTTTGCACAATTAATAGGTGGTCATTATGCATGAAGCATATTGCTCTTTGTTTATACCCATATAATTCATAGAAGAATTATGAGCCAACTTTTGAAAGTTATAGTATTATGGTACCGCATACCATTAGTTTGCACACGTTTATGAAAAGTGTGGTTTGAACCATGAAGTTTAAAGTTTGGCTTTTATGAGGGGGAGCATATTTTATTGAATCGCCTTTTAAGGTAAACCACTAGAATTACAAAGATCAAGTAGATCATATTGCTAAAACACTAAAGTTTATGCATAGATTATGAAGATGAACATCTATTCATGAAGAATGGAATATCTTGAAGAATATATGACCAAGAAGGTTAAATGTTGTACTCTTTTTCCCTATGTGAGTTTTACCGGCTGCTTCTCACACAAGGTTTTTAATGAGACAACATGTGCAATGCAATTAACGAATGCGATGTACTCTTTTCTTCAAGAACCGCTTTTTCCCACTCGGGTTTTTTGGATGGAGTTTTTGACGAGGCATATGCATATCGTGGTAATCGCCAAAGGGGGAGTGTTGTAAAACACACGGACTCTTTCCTAGAAGGAAAGGAGAAGGATGAATCCTAATCCTAGTCCGTTTGTATGTGGGCTCTTACCGAAACTCTCCGGCCTTGGCCGACTATATATATGTGGGAGCTCTATGTTGTAATCACCAATATTTCGGATGAATAAAGAATAGTCTCCCTATCTTGTGTCTACTTGTTCTACTTCTTTCATCTACTACGTGATCATGAGAGACGGAGAGGGAAGGTCCTAACCGACGACGTGATTTACAACAAGGATGAGATTGTAATCTCCTCATTTTTTAACAATAAAAATGAGATGGCCCATGATAAATTGAGTTAGGATAGGATTGTAATCTCCTCATTTTTCTAAAAAAAAATGAGTGGTTTATAATATAGTAATGCTACATCTGTAATAGATTTTATTTTGATAAAATCCCGCGACAGAACGCGAGGATTTTCTCTTATGATCATTGCATTTTTCTTAATTCCCAAGAGAACGCGCGGGAAGTTCCCTAGTTATAATAACTTATAGTACCACTCAATCGCACTAGCCGTGACACACATTCCAGATTCCACCACTGGTCAAAAGAAAACAGTTCCGGTAAAAGGAGCGGACCTTATTTTTGAACTTTACTGGTTCATCAACCCGTGCTCCCGCACGGGGTTAGAACTTAGCATACACTAACTATTGAAATCTACTTATATGTACTCCATGGTCCATATTAAATTTAATAATACATTATGTATTTTTGTTATCTGTATGCATCAGATTTTTTTATTTACATAGCACTACTGTTATCTCTAATATAAATTTAGTTGAAACATTTGCTTAAATTATGATGGCTTTAGCTGTAGACTATTTTTGACAACATGGTCCAAATTTTTTATGCTTTATCCAAAAGGTCTTTAATTGTTTAGATACAACGACTACTATTTATAATGGTGAATATAGTCATCCTTTTATGGCTAACTGTTTTAGGCTCTTGCAATACTTTTAGGATTAATCCTTGTTTTTGCATGATATCTATATAGTTGAAAAAAATAAATTATATAAACTCTTATTCATCATTTATCTTATATCATAAAAATATATATTTTAACTTTAACCCTTTGATCTAGTTATTGTAATTATAAATTAAGTCCTAGGCTGCCGTGCTAATTCAACATGTATATTTGAGGGACTTTCGTTTGGATAATTTATGTACAAAACATATAGGTGTATATTACATTAAATTATCTTTCATACTGCCAAGTATATTGCAATTTGAATCTTGGCTTAGTATGCAAACTTAGGAGCAAAACCACCATCTTTCGTAATGCTTGAGGTGTATAATTAATAAACATAGTATGGTTTGTGTTTTTCCATATATGCATTATCGATTACTCCATGGATCATTAATATGTAAACTTGAAGTAATCAAATGAGATTGTTACCAAAATGAACAAAAGAATATACCTATACCTGGTTGTCAATAAGGATTATATCAAGATTTACTTATTTGAAGTATTTTAATTACATTAAAATTAAAATGGAAATTATACCTAACGGTCAATAAGGACCATATCATGACTTATTTATTAGCATACTCTAGTGACTCTGGCTTTCATTTTTCCTAGCATACTCTAGTGACTCGGGCTTTCATTTTTCCCAATTATTTTCCTTGTATAATAACATCTAAAGTTTTGTAACCATACTGCTTATGAATGTTGAATTATTTTTCATAATTGCTTAAATTAGCATTTACATGTATATTTGAGATTTTTTTTATAATGATTGATAAGGATAAATTAGGTATAAATTAAATAGGTATATATTACAATGATATATGCTTCATAATGCCGTGCGGTATGGGTAATTTGAATGCAAACTTAGTATGCAATATACATAGCGAAATCTTTATACAAAAAGTTGAAGCGACATATAATTTGAAATTGATGGAGTAATTAAGGGATCTAGCAAGATGGCCATAAATTTAAATTTAATTATAGGATCTAACAAAATAACCACACCTTTGATATTGATGTTGTGGCCGATGGAGGTCGTGGCACCTGCGGCCTCAAGCGTGTTCCGGCGCCATCAGTCTTTTTCCTTGCTTCATGAAGATGTCTCCGATTAACGTGAGAATTTCTATCATTTATTTTTTTATAATAACGTTTGGTGAGAATTAATGTGGAGTCATCGTTGCGACCTCCAATTAGTAATAGTAAGATAAGATTCTCGCTGCTTGCTCATCTCGTGAGTGGAGGAGATCTTTGTGAATCTCTGAACAACAAGCACTATACCTGCTCGTTTGTACAGTAATACTATATTAGAGCAACTCCAAGAGAGTTGCTAAAAATAATTTGCTAAACTCATAATTTAGCTAAGCTCCAAAATAGAAAACCATGCAAAAATACAAAAAAACTCCAACAACCTTTCTATTATGGTAAAATAGATGACTAGCGGCACACGCAAGCTATATTTACCATGCGAGATTGTAGGAATAACCGGCTTGCTACTTTACAAAAACAAGATAAAGATAACTGTTGGAGTTCACTTTTTGCTTTAAAAAAACTAATAAATATAGCATACAAAACACGGATAGCATATTTGTTGGAGATGCTTTTAGCAGTATTGTCTCCCACGAGAGAACTGACGAGAACGTAGTACGTACAGTAATGGCATTGTTACTTGTGCCTCTGAACGCTGGCGCCACCACCACGCCACTGCTGCTGCAAAATGCAGAACCTCGCGAGCGAGCGCACAGCGCGGCGCATGGTTCCAGTCAGGCCCCTGGTTCCAGTGGCGCACCAACCGCGCCATGTGGAGGTTGCGATCGCACACATGTTGGCGTCGCCGGCGGACAGCTAGCCATGCCGCATCCGCCCACCGGACTGGACGGATAGATACGTACGCAGGGGGCGCATGTGTCCGCACGGATCTCCGCGCGTGTCGCCCCAGCCGTCGATCACGTATAGTACGTCGCGCCGCCGCCGCGCCTCCGCCCGCCTCCGCCTCCGCCTCCGCGCCGCGCGCATTAAAAGTCTCTCTCGCTCAGCAGACTTGGCTTCTACTGCATCGCACGCGGCACTTGCCAGCGCCCCGATCATTGCATCACCGGTCGCCACCAGCTGCAGCCACAAGCGCAGCGCTCGACAGCCCTCACCAGCCGCCATCACTCGCTGAAGTACCCCATCCGGCCGCCCCGGGGAGAGTGGTGGGAGTGTGATAAGCCGCCGCCGCTGTTGGCCTGTTGCCGAGCGCGCCGAGTGCGAGGAGGAGAGACACGCATCACTCAGCAGCAGCAGCGGTGACCGATCGATCTCCGCGTGCGAGGGGGAGCAGACAGCAGAGGAGGGAGAGCGAGCGCGGCAGCATGGGCGCCGAGATCAGGATCCTGCGGCGTTCTTGGCGGTGCTCGCGGCCGGCGCTGCCGTCGGCGTGACGGCGCAGCTGCGGCAGGACTACTACGCGGCGGTGTGCCCAGACCTGGAAAGCATCGTGCGCGACGCGGTGTCCAAGAAGGTGCAGGCTCAGCCTGTCGCCGTCGGCGCCACCATCCGCCTCTTCTTCCACGACTGCTTCGTCGAGGTGTGCGGTCGCCCCCGCCTAGCTTCCTTCGTTCCATGTTCCATCTTGGATTGGGCGGCGCGCCGCGCTCGGTCCCATCGCATGTGCGCTTGATTGCTTGCCATGTGAGGGTAAGTGTTGAGTGTGATTATGATTGAAATGAATGAGCTCGCGCAGGGATGCGACGCGTCGGTGATCCTGGTGTCGACGGGGAACAACACGGCGGAGAAGGACCACCCGAGCAACCTCTCCCCTGGCCGGCGATGGCTTCGACACCGTCATCCAGGCCAAGGCGGCCGTCGACGCCGTGCCGGCGTGCGCCAACCAGGTGTCGTGCGCCGACATCCTGGCCCTGGCCACCCGCGACGTCATTGAACTGGTACGTCCTAGTACGTCCTCTCCCCTAGCACGAACGCGGCGCAAATCAATGCCGCTCAAAATCACACCTTTCTGGCCCAAACCAAAAGCTCCAAAACTTTGGAGATTGGAGGATTCTCTGCAAAGCTAGTTAAAGCGTACTGGAAGTGACGATCCTCGGTCGATTCGCGCAGGCTGGCGGGCCGTCGTACGCGGTGGAGCTGGGGAGGCTGGACGGGCTGGTGTCCATGTCCACCAACTGCGACGGCAAGCTGCCGCCGCCGTCGTTCAACCTGGACCAGCTGACGAGCATGTTCGCCGCCAACAACCTGTCGCAGGCCGACATGATCGCTTTATCTGGTGAGCAACCAAACAAAACTATTATTACTGCTCCAACCAAATTACTACCAGTACTCCGGTGTCCGGTCAGTGCTCTCTTTTTTCCAAAGCAAAATATTTACTCCAACTGCTGTACCAGCATTAGGCAGATTTGCATGTGCTTCGTTCCATGTCTTTCAAGTCAAGCAAAGGGACCAAGGCCAACGCCGCCCAGCTCTGTAATTAAAACTAGTACAACATTTTGTGTGGTCTCCTAGGTTAAAAATTGCATTATCCCCCTAGGTTAGATCAGCCGAACTGATCAGTTTATTTATCACGGACGAATAGTAGTAGAGTGTGTGGCACTGCAGCTGGTCGCTAGTATACAGTAGATCTGAAATGGGTCAACTGTGGCGACTGTCTCTGTCTGGAATGCTTGCTTGCACAGTTGCACGTGAAAGAAGAGTCTGTCTATGCTATGGCTAACACGAGTGAAATTTGGGATCCTGTCACCCGAGTGACACCAAGTGTAAATTTCACTCGAATTTTAAAAAAGAAAGCAAATAGAGTGGACTTCATATTTCACTCGATTTTTGATACAGAACTGAAACAAAGAGATTCAAAATAGATTGCAATACAGATTACAATACAAGAAAAATACAGACTTTTCAAACTAATATATTACAATCCTATGAAATGCAAATTAGAAAAAATTTGTAAATGACCCAATATATCAATATTACATCATTTTTAACAAAAAATTTACACTATCAAAAATTGTGTAAATTATATACACAGAGAGTGTAATAATAGATCCCTAATATTCAGTACCCCTTCAATAGCCATTAAGCACCCTAAAAACATCAAAAGTAAAAGTAATTCAATCCAAAGATGGTCATCTACAACTGATCTGTAGGAAAAAAAACAGTGATCATAAGAAACAACTTAAAACCACTCACCTAGGCTCATGATCTCTATCATTTCAGAATTAAGAGAAGTTCGAACAAGCTACATCCCTCATCTAGAAATAAGAATTCAAACACAAATTAGTCAGATTCAATAGATTATTAGTCAGATTATTTCTATGAAAGAAAAATTGGCAGATTATATACATTTCAAAATGAAATAAGAAATTATATACATACAGATTGAATAGATTTCTCAGATCATTTCTATGGAAAGCAAATTAGAAGATTATTTAAATTTCAAAATTAAATAAAAAAATATATACATAAAGATTGAATAGATTTCTCACATCACAGTGCTATACTAATTCAGTTTGATCACTCCCAACATTTCACATAACAAAGAAATCTTAATCATTTGATTCTGAGGTTCACTGATCATGTTAATCATAGGCAGTGATGGAATTCATATTCTGATTGACTGTCAGACATGGCATGAAAAGTTCTGTTTTTTAATTACTAAATAACTATATATCAGATCAACCGTTTGTATATACATACATACTTGCTGAGTGAAATTAACTAAAGATCCAAGCACAAAACAGAAACATGGGAATCAATCACACAAGTAGCAAGATTTGACAGTAAGATGATTATCGAATAAATACACCATATAGACCAGCAGAAACCACTAAGGTATTGCAACAAAACCAGGACAGTGACTATTGACTGCTACATCTGAATCACAGTGCTCGAACTCAAGGTATATATATATAGCTAGAATCAACTCAGGTACACGCAGACAGGCAAGGCAAGCGGCAGACACAGCTGTTATGAACGCGATTGGGCTGAGGGGATTGAGGAAGGAGAGAGAGATGGCGGCTGCTGTGCTACAGTATCTGTTCACGCTACAGTGCCTTGGGTACTGTTCATGGATTGGCGGCGGCTAGGGTTGCGGGGGGGAACGCCGGCCGCGGGGCTCTGCCCACGGCCGGCAAGAGAGAAGGGATTTTCTTCTAATCTAGCCCCGCGGCCGGCAAGAGAGAAGGGATTTCCTTCTAATCTCTTGCTTGATTTAGATTGATAGATGTCCTCTCATTATATAGAGAGGGTTGACTTGACCCCTAAGCAAACTACTAATTAACCCTAATGGGCTAGGGCCCAATAGGCCCTTGACTCCTCTAACACTACACCCCACCTGGACATGCGGCTCGGCCCTCGAGCCGCGACCTAGCAAACGACTGATGACACACAAACCTAACACCTAAAAACAAGCCTTTTTACATCTCGGCTTATTTCATTATTCTCAACATGAAATGAACTAGGACTCTTTATTTTTGACTCCTCAAGATAAGGCGGATAACTTCCGCGTCTTTGGACTCGCACGACGTGTGTAGCCACCGATCCCATGGAGACCATCGGAATGAGAGGGTTGCACGGAAGGGCTGCTAGGGACTAGTCGCAACAAATACCAACGGAGACGCCCCCGTGGTGGCCGGGAGCGAAAGCTCGAGTGCTAGGCACCGTGTCCTCGCCGGTGACCAAGAGGAACATGCCTCCCAAACTGCTGCTCCCGCCCATGGGGAAACACCATGCGCACCCCGAGATGACAGCAGTTTGGCGCAGATGATGGTGATCGGCGGACAGCACTTCCTTGCCGAAGACAACGGCCGGCAAGTTCGCCTCGTGCATCTGCCGGCGCATCTCTTGCGCTTCAAGCCGCACTAGCGTGCCGCTGTCGCTGCAGCTCGTAATCGCACCGCTGCGCAGATCGGCGTGCATTCTCATGCACAAGCGCCATCTGCATGGTCGCTGCTGCCGGCCAGCGACCCGATCTGCAGGGATGACTCGAGCCGCCGCGTGAAGATGGAGGCTGATGTTGCGGCCGCGATCCGATCTGCTGGAAGGACTCGGCGCCGCCGCTGAAGATGGAGTGGTGCCCTGCCGGCGCACCATGAGGCGTAGCGGCGGCTGCGCTGCGCCAGGCCCAGGACGACCGACCCACCGCCGGAATGATGACTCCAGCGAGTGGAGGCCCCGAGCGGCGAGGACGAGTCGCCGGCTGCATACAAGACACGGACTGATTGCTTTCTATGGCAGCCAGCCCCCAAGTTGAGGTCCGCCCAAGCATTTTGACGAGATAAGCCCATGGATCATCGGAACGGGCGGCGAGGAGAGCGGCGGCGGCTTCGAGGAACTCGCTCCAAAGGACATCGAGAGTATGCAGCAAAGCTGCCGCGACTGGGGAACCGGCGGCGGCATCGTGCCGTAACCTGGCCATCCATAGGGGAAGGGCCACGGCGGGAGGCCGGCGGCCGCAATCCGCGCGAGAGACGCCCTCCATCCGCGCCGCAGGTTCCGGGAGAAGTTGAGGAGGTACGCCGTGAGTTGCACATTGGCGGGGGGTTGGGCGTAACCGGTGGTGGGGACGCGGGCGGGGGTTCCGACATTGTGGAGATCGAATTGAGATCGCTGAGCGCGCAGCAGGGGGGCGTGGTGGTGAAGATGGCGCAGAGGTGGTGGATCAAGGCCTAAAGATCCGATGGCTCGTACCAAATTGTTATGAACGCGATTGGGCTGAGGGGATTGAGGAAGGAGAGAGCGATGGCGGCCGCTGTGCTACAGTACCCGCGACGCTACAGTGCCCGCGGGTACTGTTCACAGATTGGCGGCGGCTAGGGTTGCGGGGGCACAGGAACGCCGGCCGCGGGGCTCTGCCCACGGCCGGCAAGAGAGAATGGATTTCCTTCTAATCTCTTGCTTGATTTAGATTGATAGATGTCCTCTCATTATATAGAGAGGGTTGACTTGACCCCTAAGCAAACTACTAATTAACCCTAATGGGCTAGGGCCCAATAGGCCCTTGACTCCTCTAACACACAGCACACATAAAGATTGCTTCCCTAGTTCTCCACCGTGACATATAAATTTAATAGATTTCTCAAATCATTTCTATGGAAGGCAAATTATAAGATTATTTAAATTTCAAAATGAATTAAAAAAAGATATACATACAGATTTAATAGATTTCTCAGATCATTTCTATGGAAGGCAAAATAGAAGATTATTTAAATTTCAAAATGAAACAAAAAAAAAAAAAAACATGCAGATTGAATAGATTCATCAGATTATTGAATCTATTATGTGGAAGGCAAAGCAAAAACAACCAAGTGCAAAGAAAAGTTATCTAGCACTCAAGGAATTCTAGAATTCATGTATAACATAACTAATGAGAGAAAAGACAGTAATGAGTCAGACAAACCTGAATTTGACAATCAGGTTTGATCCAATCAGAGCACACAACTGAAGCTGACAATGAGCAATCATCCAATCAGAGAACCAAGTAACCTGGAAACTAAAAGCAAGTAATCAGTCAATAAAGATTTAATGGAACCAATCAAACATGGAAATAACACAAAATAGATAGAGATGGCTAACCTTATATTAATGTCAGCCAAATAGCCAGCACCCCCACAGCTCGAAATAAAATTGCTAACGATAGATCAACACCTTTGAAATTCTCCAATAAAAATAAATAAAAAAATATTAGTAAGATTGACAGAATTCTCAGATTATTTTCTATGGAAGGCAAATAATCAGATTATTTAAAATGTCGGAATAAAAGAAAGGCATATAAAAACAAAGATCAGTAAGAGATTCAACAGTAGAGGAACAACTCAACTTTTTAGATGGTTGCAACAAGCCCCTTTTTTTTTGCCATTAAGCACCCTAAAAACATCAAAAGTAAAAGCAATTCAATCCAGAGGTCATCTACAACTGATCTGTAGCAAAAAAACAGTGATGATAAGAAACAATTTAAACCCACTCACCTCTGCTCATGATCTGTAGCATTTCAAAATTAACAAAAGTTCGAACAAGCTACATCCATCACCTAGAAATAAGTCATCTAGAAATAAGAATTCAAGGACAAATTAGCAGATTAAATAGATTAGTCATATTATTTCTATGGAAGGAAAATTAGCAGATCATTTAAATTTTAAAATGAAATAAAAAAAAATTATATACATACAGATTTTATAGATTACTCAGATTATTTCTATGGAAGGAAAAATAGCAGATCATTTAAATTTCAAAATGAAATAAAAAAATTATATACATACAGATTTTATAGATTACTCAGAATATTTCTATGGAGAAGAACATAGTGAGGCAACATGAAGAACAACTTATGACCCAATCGTGAACCCTGCTACCAAAGAGTAAATCAAGAAGGCAGGTCACTTTGTATCTACAAAAGTAGGCTGGTTCATAGACACCGATTCTAATGAAAGAAGATAGCGTGGCAACAGCAACAATGTTAAGACCAGGTAGATAAGAGAATAGGATAAGGAATTGATTAGGATTGAGACAGAAAACACAGATGACATTATACTGGACTGCAAATCAAATGAAAATAGAAGGGTAATCAACGAGCATAAGCTCCACAGCTTGTCTAGGTTATTGGAATCCAACCCAATTGCACCACACGAAGCAATAAGTAATGTCAGTAAATATTACTTACTGACATATAAAAACAAAGATCAGTTAGAGATTCAATGATAGCGCAGCAATGTAAAGAAATAGAAAAAAAAACAAAAACAAAAGGGGGACAACTCAACTCTTGAGATGGTTGCAACAAGCCCAGTCAGCCCTATAACAGAAGGCAAACTGCTCCACACGTGCAAAAATCTTAGCTACCTCAACAGCTAGAATCCATGTTCCATTACTCAATCCATCAACATGAAAAATAAAGACAAAGATTAAAAGTGACTTTCAGAAATTACATCAATTTAACATAATATTTACACATGGAAAATACATGTAAAATATGAATATACGGACTGTAATATTTAGAATCTATAAGAGTGACTAAAATGGAATAGAGACAATGAGAAGAGAAGAACAACTTACCGGTCTACATGCCAAAATATCAACTGAAGGAGGAGCTAACAACAACCTTCAATATAATTTAAAATGAAAGATAATGATGTGTCAGCACATTGATGTTCGGAACCAACACTTATGCGGGACAGCACAAATAACTGAAAAGCCAAACACTGGGGCACATTTATTTACCTATCAGCTGAATTGATCTAAAGCACCAGTAGCAGCAACAGTCCAGCCCACGATCACTACGCATAGGACAGACCTGCCCATAACCAAAATTTCACATTATCTCCGCAGCTTGGCTAGGTAATTACAAACGATGCCAATCAGACCACACACCTGAATCTGACAATGAGCAACAAGTAACCTAGAAACCAAAAGCAAACTAATAATTCAATATAACATTAAAGAAACCAATCAAAGAAGGAAAAAGCAAACAACTTTCTCAGATTAGTAAGATTGGCAGATTTCTCAGATTATTTTCTATGGAAGGCAAATAATCAGAATAATTAACATGTCAGAATTTTAAAACATAAATATATACAAACAGATTCCTAATACTAAGGAGAAGAAGATGACCAAGCCAAGTCAAGAACAGGTAAAGTCCAATTTTAACACATTTCATCGTCAACACACCCAGCAAAGAGTAAATCACCAAGCCAAGTCTATCTCTATCTACAAAAGGTAGGCTGGTTCGTGATACTAATACTAAGGACAAGAAGATAGCATGGCAGTAGCAAAAATGGTCCATGATCCATAACGCCATTCAACACCATGAAAAGACAATTTTTAACAAAAGGATTCAGAAATTACATCAATTGTACATATAATTTACACTTGAAAGGAACATGTAAAATTTGTATGCATACACTGTAATATTTTTAAAGGCTACAAAAATGACTAAAATGGAAGAGCCAGAGAAGATACGAACAACTTACAGTCAAAATATTAGCACAAAGTGATGAAATTGCTCCTAGAACGGCGAAATCCGCAAGTAATTTTCCAGATCCTGGCAAATATCCATCCTCCTTTACCAGGGCTTGGGACCTGCTATAATGGCGCACCATAGGGGGCCACCATAGGCGGAGTTAAAAAGTTTGTTAGTATGAGATTAAACAAAGTAATCAAGCTATATTAAAAGAGTTTAGAGTAAGAAAAACCACACAGCGGAAGTGAGCACCACAACCGTAGGCGTTCCACTAGCTCCGGCTACCGCACCGCACGCACCTGTCGCTGTCGCGCCTATAGTAGCTTCGGTAGCAGCCTTCGTCGACTCATTCATGCTACTGTTGGAGGAGCCCCTGATCAAGGATTTGCCTCGCCTGCGCAAGACGAGGGTTGTCGACGACGACTGGATTCTACGTCACAGGGACCGGTTGGCCGCCAAGTCTGCCTTCTGCGACCCTCAGTCGGAGAGGCAGGCGCGGTGTATTTTGCTGAACAAATGGAAGGGTAGGCCGGACGACGCCAGCTCGCAGACTCCAGATTCCTCGATCGTAAAGAGGTTCCATAGATAGTTTGAGGGCACAGTCCCGCACTACAAGCGTAAGGTGGTAAGCACACTCATTCCCTACAGCCTCCTACGCCGGGGACGCCCCTCCAATAGGGGCCCATGATCGTTGTCGCCGCTCTTTCGTCGCACAATTGTTTTCTACTTAGTACACCACTCTAAGCTCCACCGTTGTAGCCGGTGTCTTGTGTCAATGTTTTGCCTATTTGCCCTCCCTGGCAGCTCGCCATTGGAGACATCTAGGATGTAATCGAACTATCACACTTCTCTTAATGCAATACGGGCACGAGCCCGGTTTCGAAAAATCTTCAAGGCAGCTGCTAATCCAAGTGAGCAATTGAAGTATCTCCAATGCACCATGCTAGTGTATGTTATTGTTATTTAATTCAATACAGCCTTTTGATTTGCTAATTATCGATTATCAGTCGCCGACCATCCTTTATGTCAAATTGTGCCCTGCACTATTTATTGGGTTTCACACTAGAGCATCCCTTGCGTTCAAACCTGTCCATTCAGAATTTTCCTATTTCTTTCTGTTGACAGTTTTTAGACTGATAAACTTTGGATATTGTCTATATACATATGTGTGCACAACCTGCATGTTAGAAAAGTGGAACATGTGCTTCTATTGCACTTTTTTTATTGTCAATTCTTGTAGTCACTGATCACAGTATTGCATGGCTTTGTGATCGCTGGATCCTTGATGCTGCTAACTATCTATGCACATCAATACACGGTCTGCATTGCTGTTATGTCCTTGCTGAATCAATGGTTTCCTTTTTTTTTTTTTTTAGAAGCTTTGGTAAGATCTTTTGGCATTCAGTCAATGGTTCCTTCACTAGTTTTGCATTCACCTTGATATGTAAGGGATTCTAGAAGCATGTTTGCTCCCAGGTCTGTCTTGAATGCATATGGTTAGATCTCTTATGTGAAAGAAATATATTTATTGAAATTGTTTGCTGTCATTAAATACCAGTTGTCAGGGATACTTGGAGATTCATGTTCCTTGATTTTATTCTGCTTGTTGCTGCCCTTGCACCTTAAGAAACAAGAAATGATCATTATGTGTTAGATGTAGTTTATCAGATTAAGGATGACCAAGTGTTATGCAGCCTAGGTGCAGCCTTCAAAACATTGCCTACTATCTTTACATAGCACTTGATTGCCATATGTGTTGCACAAAGATATGAAATGCAGATATGCAATCATAACTTTGACTCTACTACTCTGAAAAGGCATGTGCCTTCTGATTATGCATCATAATTTTGACCCTACTTACCATCTATTATCTAAATTCAACACATAGTTGGCCCCTATATAGTTACATTAGCTCTAGTAAATAAATTGAGTTACACCTAAGATTTTTTTTTTAGAGAAAGGTTTCCCCTGCTTTCATTCAAAAGCAAAATCAAACATCCAAGTTCAGGTTTGAAACGCTTAAAGCGCACTCACACTCCCCAACGCTTACAGCGCACTCACACTCCCTACTCGTGCCATGCTGCGGGTTAACAGCCATTAGCTCAGTCTGGGAACTTGAATTATTACAGAACGAAGAACCACCCAGCCTCTCACTCAGACCCCTGGACAGAGAACAGGCGATGGATCCAACTGTGCTGCCGCCGCCGTCGATATCCACTAGATTTGCGCCGGCTGCTTGCAGACGTCCTCCAGTTGAAGAATTAGACACTCCAGTCGTCTCTTGTCCTCCTCCATCTTGAACAGGATCACCCATCTTCTTAACATTCTTGTCAGCTTCAGCAACACCATCTTCAGTCTTGTCCATACAATACCCTGAAAACACAAATCATTTCGTGATTTCCAAATGGACCATAGTACAGCTGATGAGACAGCATTTGTCAATACATGCTTTTTGTTTGATAACCAGAAAGTTGCAACAGATTCAAAATCCATTCCAACATTTATTCCCAGCATCTCATAGATAATTCTCCAGATCAAGGTAGACACACAACAATTAAAGAACAAATGAGAAATAGATTCCATCTCAGCACATAACAGGCAGCTCAGATCAGCAACCTCTCTTCTCTTTTGGAGGTTATCTCTAGTTAACAGTCTATTATGAGCCAGTAACCACAAGAAGAACTGAACTCTTGGTGGGATGACTAATTTCCACACTGAATGTACAAAGACAGGGGTAACTCCTCTATCATTAATAACTGCATACAGTGTCTGTACAGTGTAATTACTCTTAGAGGTATATGACCACATAATCTGGTCATCTTCACTACTTAGCACAATTGTTTCAATGAGACCAAGCAACTCAAACCACATATTAAGTTGTGATTCAGACACATCTCTTCTGAAGGATAGCTTAAGCTCATTCCCATCCCAAACTTGGTTAATTGTTTGTTACACCTAACATTAGTGTCACCATGTTATTTTTTTCCAAGATAGAGAAATGCTGAAATATCTCTATTTTCCACTGTATCCAAATATTTGACATGCCGAGCATTCTGTTGCAGATGGTGCTGGTGGCAAAGGGACTTGGGGCAAACTTATTGATACTGATGCAGAAACCTGCTTTGACCGAAACGATCCAAACTATGACAGTGGTGAGGTAATATCTGTAGGTCTTCACCCATTTACTCATGCCATTTTTTCTTCTGCTCCACCTAGACAGTGTATTTAGCTCTGTCTAGGTGGTTTGCATCCATACATGCAAATTCATGTTTATCCTCTCTTTTTTTTTGGCTACTCAGGATCCATATGAGGTAGTTGAAGCCCCTGGTTCAACCCCACTAGAAGTCTATAAGAAATATGTTGTCCCAATAATTGAGGAATATTTCAGCAATGGCAATGTCAAATTGGCAGCTTATGATCTTAAAGAGTTGGGGTAAGATGACTTCCACTGTTACTTTGTCAAGAAGCTTGTTTCCATGGTAATGGACATGCATGACGATGAGAAAGAGATGGCGTCAGTGCTGTTATCATCTCTTTATGGCAACGTGATCAGTTCAACTCAAATCAGATTGGGCTTTGTGCAGCTGTTAGAGGCTGTTGATGATCTGGCTGTTGACATACCTGATGTGGTTGATGTGGTCGCACTTGTTGATGACACGTTGCCACCTGCTTTCCTCGGCAAGGCAAAAGTGAGTCTCTCAAAGTCCTCAAAGGGTCTGCAGGTTGTACAAATTGCAAAGAAGGGAGAGCCCAGCTGCTGAAGCTCTTATTGTCAACCTTTTGCTCTCTCTCTCTGATTCTAGTCTCCTTAAGTTCAAAAAGGTGCCGTGATGTGGTTGTTTTGATCTTCAGATGCAGTGATTATGTCGCAAACAGAGGATCAGCATTCAGCATAGATAATTCTTGTGAGGTGATGGTCATGCAGGTGTAGGCTAACGAGGCTTTGGGCTACTGGGTCGTATATGGGTCATTTTTTTTACTTTGTTCATTCTTTTCGATTTTCATATTATCTTCTAATGAGGTATTTTCCTCGGTTCTCCTTTCAAAAAGAAAAAAAAAAAAAAGGCAGAAAGATTGGGTGGTATTTCCATGAACTTGGCAGATTCAGATGGCATGTTATTTTTCCTGATCTTACAAATGCTGTGGCACCTCATGTTAAGATTATTGCTTGATTGAAATGGTGTGGCTGTTGAGTATTTTCAGTGATCCAAAGTAAGCATGGATGATGCAGCTAGCGTAGCTTATATATGGAGTGATGTTTCTCTAGTGCTGATGAATAGGACAGGAACAGAAGCCCAGAAGAATAATCATGGGATGGCATGGATAGCGTTGCTCTGGTTTGCACTCTGCAGGTGGAACCGTGCAAAGGACTGAGCTTCTTAGACTTTGACGCATCACACTACATTCTGTTTTTGCTAGATTTATGGAGATGAACACAGAATCAACTATACCAAACTGTTTGTTGGGTCAAGTTGCCATCTATTTGGCTGACAATCTTGGTTGGTATAATTTGCATTCTGGTAAAAATGGTATACTCTGAGGAAAATCTTTTGCCCGGTTGTGGCCTTCTTAGATGTCTCATCGAGTGTTACATGGAAACCACCACCTTCTTAGATGTCTCTTTTAAGTGCAAAAGCATCCACCGTTAACACTACCGTCAACCAACCAACACCATCCTTTTTTTTTCTATGATATTAAGAGAACTAGGATTCCCCGTGTGTTGCCGCGGGTATGAAGTAGGACTACAAGAGAAATTTTGCATAGGATAACTAATAAGAATGAACATGTTACCTTTTAATAGTGAAATTATCAAATAATACATGTTTAAATGGAGAAAAACAATAAAGAACGTTTCAATACTAAAGACAATTAGTATCATCGCCAGGTTTCTACCTACTACCAAAGAAGCTCTTCAAATCAACAAAAGTAGTCAATTGAATAAGGCAATTAGTAACAAACTCTATCAAAGAAGGCAATCCTCAAACTTCCTCGATCAGAGATCAGCGCCTACACAATGTCATTAATGAGCCCCTTCCCTACAACTCCTAACAGCAGTTTTGCTCTTGTTCACACAGCCTTGCTCCTCTTCAGCAACCATGCAACTACTCATGCAAGGAACTGCAAGAAAGCATTGAACGTTTAACTGAATTGTTAGGAGTATGAATGATTGAACTATCATGTAAAGTTTAATGCAATTAAAAAAGTGATAGTCTCATGTTCTGAAGAAGTGGAGAATTCAAATAGGCTGTACAGAATCATGCTCGCTCATACTATATCATGTGCTGCAACAGTGTAGGATAAGATGTGCTATGTTTCCCATACAACTCATTCAGGCATGTTCTTAGTCACTGATTGGCAACATTTTATTCGATGGGTAACAAAACTTAGGTTCTCGAAAGACAACAACTGACTTCTACAGCTTCAACTAAGAAAAGAAGCCTGAGATCCTGAACTTCCAAAACTTAGATTCCTTGCTGAAGGCATTTTAGAATGAACTCAGTACCCTAGCCGAAGCAATTCTAGGAAAAACTTCAGCATGATAACCAGACATCCAGTGGTGTGATAGATTGAGTGAATGAAGTTACCTAATAAAAATCCTTCTGAAAAAGCTCGGGTGGTTATACCAAACCATCGATGATCCAATTTCTGCATTTGACAAATTTATTACTTTCAAATGAAATACTCAAAGGACAAAAGCACAAAGGACAGGCATACCACAGAGCCCACATTTCCTTTTACCTGCATAACCATATTGGTATGGATTTGCAGTAGCAGGGGCAAAAACTTTTTTTTTTTTTCCATACATTAGTTCAGGAGCCATTCCCATCTCCATGTAATTGACACTTTTGGAACAATCACCTTGCTCCACTCCAATGTTCAGAGTCAGCTAGAATTAAAAATGATAGGGCTGTTATTGACAATTTAAATATATCATTCCATGCAAAAATAGATAAATATACAAATGGAGCTCTGATCACTTAAAACATAGCACGGTGTGCTGCATCACATCTGTGTTCATAACCATTTTGCATCAATGCTCAATAAGTTTCTTTATGGAAATCATGCATGCATCATCACGTCCATATTAGATGTGTACAGGTCCTAACCTTCTTTATGGAAATCATGCATGCATCATCACGTCCATATAGATGTGTACAGTCCTAATCAATTAGATCGGTTTTTGTTGGATGCCAAAGAATTATTAGTATCTAAAGGAAGTATAAGAGTTTTTTCAACAAGCAAAAGTACATAACAGATTTGCTAGTCTGTGATATGTAGTCAGCCGGAGCCTAAAAACTATGATGGCATAATGAGGGATTCCGCATAGGGATCAATCAGCTAAAGGGCTTCACCTATAAAATTGGTATGATCATAGCCTCTTCTCGACAGGAGAAAGCCCAAGATCAGATGGTGATCTGACCTTGTCTCACTATGGTCATCTGGTACCGTATTATGAATCCTCAACTGACAGCTAAGTATTCAGACCACACAGGCACAACATATGGAGATACACATATCATCAAGGCAAAGGGAAAGGGAGTAAATTTACAGCAGGAAAGGAGCCCTTGAATGATCCACTGTATGTGTTCAGCTCAAGTTTGCAGTATTGGGGAATGGGGATAATTTACAGCAGGAAACAGAATATTTACATTTAATTTAGCAGGGCACGGAGTCACTAATCTGGATTTAGACGATCCAAAAGCTGAATTTAAGGTACTGGTGCTTGCAGCAATATTTTTTAGATATATATACCTGTCCATAAATAATTATAGTCCCATTTGTACCGCCATCGATGGGCATCTATTTCCAGAAAATAGTTAGGGATTGAGATGGTTCCTAAATTATCAGGTCATGAAAAAGAAGCAACAGTTTTGACTATTTTCGTTAATGAATCCATAAGCAAACGAAACAATAAAAACCTGAAAATGGAAAGTTGTAGACATCAGACTGTTCGGCATCTTCATAAAACACCTTTTCAAAGCTGAAAATGGCATCTTCCTCCCTCTCATCCTAACAAAGGAGCGTGGGAACATGTCAGAAACAGAAGCAGCAAGGCAACAGAAAAGCCAAACCAACAATATCACAACGATTGTAAATGGGTGCCTCTATTACCTAGCCAATGTACGGCGATGCTTCAGTAGTTTCCAATGAAGGGCAGCTACGACAGGACAGAGCTATAAAAATTTAAGTTTACCCTAGCGTTGATAACAATTGGAAAACATTGGAGAATGCAAATATGTTCTTGCATTGTTGCAAGGAATATTCAGACTAACGGAAGAGACACAATAAAGAATGTTAGCAGAAACGAATTTGTATATGATCTGCTATCTTAGCATTTGCTCGAACAACTTGTGTGCACCGGGTGGCCTTGTGTCCACACCGCGCCTAGACCAGGTGAGTTGTGCGTCGCATCGGGGCCATGGCGCCCAGCCAGGCGAGTCATGTGCCGCGCCGCCCAGGCCTTGCGTGCCGACGTCCGTGACCGCTTGGCGCCCTTCGGCAAGCCAGTCGCACGCCCCAGGCTGACGGCGCCGCGCCTGCACCATGGTGACCCGCTCCGGCCACCGATGGGTCGCCGCCAGGAGGCACAGAAACAAATCGCGCGAGCCAGAAGGCAGGAGGACCGAGGGAGGGGGAAGGGGAAGGGCCGAAGGATGGGGTCTCGGCGGACAGCAAGATCGACGGCGAGGTCGGCGCCATCAGGGCGACTTCCTCGCCCTGCTGGAGGAAGTGGCTCGCGCTCGAGGGCCAGCTCACCGGGCTCGGCGCGTCACCGGCGGCCCTGCTCCCGCTCGTAGCCCCTCGCCCCGCCCCTCGCTCCTGTTTCAGCCGCCGAGCGGCGTCCTCCACGGCTGCGGCGTCGTCAGCCTCAACACCGAGCTCGGCCGGCCGCTCGAGATACGCCCCGACCGTCGAGATCCGCGGCGAGGAGGCCTATACTGGATCCGTCGCCGACCCAACCTCCTCCGCCGTCTCCAGCAACGGGCGCGCCGCGCGCGGAGGACCACATCCTCCGGCTCCGGCGGTGCTCCTCTCCGGGTCCTCCAGCGCGGCTCTCTGGCGTATTTAAAGGCGTGGCGACTGTCCAACTGCCTCCAGCGCCGCCGGGGGCACGCGTGGGTGGGGAATGAGGACGGTCGGCCTGCAAGGGGGCGCGCAGGGGCGGGGAAGGCGGACAGGCGGGGAACGGGGGATACGGGAGGACAGGGAACGGCAACTGGGAGGAGATGGCCGGCCGACGAGTATTCACTTTTGGGTGGGGAACGGAGGAATACGCAGCATCAGTGGTTTTTGCTACATACTAGGTGACTACTACCAAACTTACCCTTATGAACTATTAAGAGAACTTTTAATATGGAGTGTGAACCAGTTTAACTAAATTTTGTCCCAATCTGAAGTTCAGAATTTGAAAGTCTTTTAAGAAGAAGTTGTATGCTGAATGGTATAGCAGAAATTTCACGTCAAGGCAGTCTGTTGCACTGAAATGTTTATTTAGTTTTAAGAAGAAACCGTATGCTGAATGGTATAGCAGAAATTTCACGTAAGGCAGCTATCGCACCAGGTGTTAAAAGCTGAAAGCCAGCCCTATTAGCCACTAATTGTTGGAATTGTTCTTCCTGTTTGAAATGCTCGTCACAAAAGGCTGGCCAGGGAAAGAACCTGGAGCAGCGTTAAGCATGAAACCAACAATTTTCTAAATTGAAGCCGAAATTTACTTTGGTATCACGACGTCCACACGAAAGAACAAATAATTTTACACGTACATCAAGACAAGCTACATTGGAAATTAAGTGCTTCATCCGAATAGTTTATGTTTTACGTACTAATTAAGCACTACTATTGTATCAAACGAAAACAGTTGTATTCAACCATGACATCAATTGGAAATTCGAAATTGCTAATTGCTAAATAAAAAGAAGAGATTAAGGGCAACTGGAATTGAATTCAAACGAGTAATTTCAGTAACATGAGCACTGTCAGAACAGCCACTGCGGTGGTAATGATCCAGGCTCCATTTGATAATCCCAACCATACCCATACATTACAAAACAAAACCAACCATTGATCTACATCAATTCCAGCTAACTTTACCAGATCATAGCACCAAACACACCTGCAGCTAACAAGTACTCAACCACAACGAAGGATGGGATGGTATACTAGAGCACCCAGTAGTAGTTTTTTATGTTGAGCTTGTAGCGTTCAGACTTGTGCTTCAACACCTGGAGCTGATCTTGGCCACAACCCTCCACCTCCACGCCTGTGAGCAACACCTGGAGCTCCTCGTCCACCTTGAATGTCTTGCGAGTCTTCGGGCAGATACGGAGTTTACCAACCTGGAAGAACCTGATGATGCAGAACTTGGAGGAACCCAGGTGCACGGCGTGGGACTCTACAAGACTCCACTCTGGGGGAGGCTGGACGTACTCCTTCCAGGAGCTATGCACCACGGGCGGAGCCATCTCCGAATCCGAGGGGGGCATGAGATTGGCCACCAGGAAGCGGTAGCCATCAGCCATTGATGAGAGCCCGAACCAGAGCTTGTGCTCGGGAACGTACTCAGCTAGGAAGCTGAACGGCATCGACCAGTCGCCAACCTTGCTCCATGTGCGCTTCACAGTGTCGAAGCAATAGGTGATAGCCTTGTTGGACATTAGAATATCTTCGCCGGGGAGCACTGCGTAGGACTCAATGAAGTGTGCAGGATCAGGGGCCTCGTACACGCAGGGAGGAGGCGGGAGAGAATGCCAGTACCACTCCTTGTAGAGACGGCTGTGGCAGTCACGGTGGCCGTAAGACAGAACCTCGAAGCTGTGCCGCTGGCTGCCATTGGGTGGATCGGCGAAGGCGTCCATGACATAGAGGCTGCTGCCGACGGTAAGAGAGAAGGGTACAAATTTGGGCGTGACCATGGGAAGGTCGAGGACGGATGGGGGCAGGCTGGGGTCGCACATGAGGACTCGACCTGTGTGGTCCATGGAGACCACCTTCAGGCTCTCCCCGTCGCGCCCCTTGTCCTTGAAGAGCATGAAGTCCATCAGCGCAGAACCCTGCTCCAGCTGCGGCGTGTCCAAACTTAGAGTGGGGTCAGGCAGGCTGCCGGAGTCCTCAATAGCCAACGGATCCGTAGCTCCTGCTCCGCCGCCGCTATCTAGCGGAGTTGGTGCCCCCGCCGACGGTGCCTGGAAGAAGAAGCGCGACATGTCGATGCGGCGCAGGGAGTAGCTGCGTTCGACGCAATCGTCCGCCACCAGGTACAGGAACCGCCGGAGACTCATCGCGCTAGAAGCCTCTGGCTGGATGGATGCAGCCGTTTGCGTAAACGGAAGCAAGAAAAAACATCAGCTGTATGCGATCTGTTCTATCTAAAAAGATCCCGAGCAAACCATTAGATAGGCTAGAGATGGGAGAGGATCCTTACCAGGCACGGTTGTGCGGGAAAGAACAACAGGGCAGTGAGGAAGACTCCGGGCAGGGGAGCGGCGGCGATCGACTGAGGCCACCGCAGAAAGGAGTGATATTTATGAGGTTGGGGAAAGAAAGGAACGGAGTGGCGGCGGCGGCGGCCTACAGGGAAGAAGCGGCCGGTTCCTAGGGTTGCCTCCTCTCCAAGTGGGCCAGTGCTGTTCAATGAGGGCTAGGATGGCCCAATATTATTTTGGGCATTAACGTTTTTACTTCGGTTTCCCACCTAATGGTGATTTTATCCTAGTTTTTTAATTTTGTATTTTTACCATCATTTTTCAAAACAAATGGAGAGTCTACCCTTAGTTTATTATGTCCACATAACGGTGTTAAAAAGGACAACTTTACCCATCCGTTTTTCCCCCCTTTTTTTTTTAGGTTGTGTTTTTACTCATGTTTTGTATCAACTTTTTCACATTTTGTGTACAGATTTTTAGTAAATTTTGACAACATTTCAGCTTATAACCCATATAACTAAAATCCAATATCACACAACAAAATAATCTAAGCATATAGCTCCATATATTTTGCCATCATAGTACCATGTTACATGCTAACATAGAGGTCTAAATTAACATGTCTACATAGAGGTCCAAATCAACATACCAAATACTAACATAGAGGTCTAAATGAAATGTCATCGAAAAGTAGGAACTAGCAGCAACTACTCCCTCCATATAACTAAAATCCAATATCACACAACAAAATAATCTAAGCATATAGCTCCATATATTTTGCCATCATAGTACCATATTACGTGCTAACATAGAGGTCCAAATTAACATGTCTACATAGAGGTCCAAATCAACATGCCAAATACTAACATAGAGGTCTAAATGACATGTCATCAAAAAGTAGGAACTAGCAGCAACTACTCCCTCCATCCCAAATTATAAGTCACTTTGACTTTCTAGGTTCATCCATTTAGTTATGTATCTAGTCTAGATACATAACTAAATGGATGAACCTAGAAAGTCAAAGTGACTTATAATTTGGAATGGAGGGAGTAATTGTGAATCACATCTCTAGCATTGAAACCCAACAAAGTAGCAAGCCTTCCAGAAGTGTATTATTTGTGCCTCGTTGTCCCCCTTCCTGAACAACTTGCGCTTCCTGAATCACATGCCTCATTTTTAGGATGTGTTGAACTTCCCCTTCTTGTACCTGTACCACTTCCACTTTAACAAAATAGAGTAGAAGCAAGTTATTTTTTGTGGAAACGCTAAAATTTACTAGAAAATATTGTAACGAACAACAGCCTTAAATCACTTATGTTGCATCATTGTTGTCCCTTCTTCTTCCCATTCCCTTTCTTCCTCATCCCCTTCCCCTACCCCAACCAGTACCACTTGCACTAGCACTAGCAACTGCACTAGCACTAAATTTATGTTCAAAGATGTGTCAGTACAAGTTAATGTGAATAACCAAGCTACACTAGCACTAAATTTATGTTCAAAGAGGTGCCAGTACAAGTTAATGTGAATAACTAAGCTAAATAAATGGATCAGGGCAGCAAAACATATATGACTCACATTGGGTCATTGCTTCCTTATCCTGATTCAGGTTGTGGTGTTGACTGCATGCTCTTTTCTCTAGCTATAGGACCTCCTTGGCAAGTCTTGGTTGTATGGCCTAGTTCATTGCATTCAGGAAACACCTTCCTTTTCTTGCTCGTGCCAACTTCATAAAATGCCTTGATCTTAGATTTTCTTAGGCTTTGAAATCTCATATTTGGTTTTGACAATTGATGCAACCCTATTATGCTAATCCTCTAGTCTAAGTGTGCTTATGAGATAGAATAGCACGGATGGTGTGGAGCTACATAATCATGAACATGGACTATGGTGGTGGACATGATGGATCATCAAGCTCACTTGTTAGAAAAGTAAAGACCCGGAGATTAAGGCAAATGTATACTTGATAGGTTTTTGACTTTTGGTGATCAAGACACTATAGAGAGTGTGATCACATGTTGGATAGATAGCCGACTATCAAGAGGGGAAACCATGACTATTCCTCATTTGAAGTGCCTCTAGATTCATAGTGACTTGCATATGCATTAGAATCTAGCGCACTAACTTCACCCTTGAAAATGATTTCAAAATGCTAATACACATGTTATGGAGATATACATTTGTGGCGTTGGCACATGAGACAAGTGGAGAAACTTGGATTGAAAAGAAAGCGACGATACTCAACTTTGGAAGCTACGTCGGACGCTGGTAGATGCCATGTCGCGCCGCCTGCGTCCAGCACGCGTTGCCGCAGCTCTCTTCGAGATTCGGCACGCCAACGCGTTCGATGGTATTGCGTCTAACGCTAGGGTTTCAAACCCGAGTGCACGACACACATTCGTGGGTTGCTGGCCGTGCACGGAGAGGTAGCGTTGGGCACTCCGACGGACGCGTTCGACGCGCGCTGAACACGTTCCAAAGAGCCTTGCGAGGGAGGTGACCGCCAGACGCTGCTAGGTGTCAGATGTCGAGTGAGCCACCGGATGCTGGTGCTGGTGCTAACGGCTAGTTTCGGCATGCACAGGGATAACACGTTGAGCGCGTCCAGCGCAGGTCTCCTGGCACGTCCGACGCACACGATAGAGGTCGTTTTCGGCCCCCAACGACTCTATTCTTTGGGGGGCTTATAAATAGAGGAGTGGCCGGTTGCTAGCTCTCTCTCTCTTGCATATTTGATCATTCTAACATCCTCTTGAACTGAGAAAACCCCCCTTCACTCATCTCTCTTGCTTGATTGCGAATCTTGGTGAGATTGACTGAAATTCAAGTGCATTTGCTTGTTCATTGTATCTAGAGGCACTTATTTTTCAAAGGAGCTGCAGGTTTCTTGTTTCTCTTAGAAATTTGCTTGGCTCCCTAGTGGATTTGGTGTTGTGGTGATGTTGAGATTGATTAGTGATTGTTTGAGGCCACACTGGTGGATTTGTGAGGGGTTCTTGAGCCTTCCGCGCGGAAGATCGCAATTGGATACTCTAGTGGATTGCTCGTACCTTATGGATCTCCATCTTGTGTTGGTTGTGCGGCAACTAGCTACGGGTTCGGCTTTGTAATGTCGATTAGCGCATGAACCTCCAAGTGGGTGTATCGCTACAACGAGGAGTAGTTTGTTGGCAAGCAAGAGAACCTCGGTATAAATCATTATGTCAATCTCTTGGATTTCTTGGTATTCATCTTGCGATTGACATTGTGATTGATTGGTTCAATCCTCTACTCTACACTATTGGTATAAAAGTTCACTCTCTACTCTTGTATTTGCCTTGTCACATATCTTGAGTAGCCTGTGTAGTAGTAGCTTCCCTTCTTAGTTTAGCATTAGCTCTCTAGTTGTGTAGTGACTTCATATAGGTGTAACCTAGCAACTTAGCTTGTGTGCTCTCTAGAGATCATACTTTATCTAGAACTACTTGTGTAGGTGTGCATAGTTAGTTAGAAGCTCCAAATAATTTGCTACGCTATTTAGTTGTCTAACCACTTTGCTTGAGTTGTTATTGAAGAATTTTTATAGGCTATTCACCCTCCCTCTAGCCATTTAGGACCTTTCAAGTGGTATCAGAGCTGAGACACCATTTGTGGAAGGTTTAACAACCTATGGTGAAAAATGGCATTGAGTTTGCATATCAATAACACCAAGAAAGCACCTCCATTCGATGTCATAAATTATGCATATTGGAAGGTGAAGATGACCGCACATCTCAAGTCAATCAATAGAGAAGTGTGGAAAGCTACCGAGAACAAGTTTGAGGTGGCAAATCTAGAAGCACCAACACCGGTAGAAGAAAGAAAGCTTCAAAGCAATGACAATCCCGTGAGTGCTTTTCATGAAGCATTCAATGACAAAGTGTTTGAGCAAGTCAAGTCTCTTGTGATTCCTCGTGACATTTGGAAGAATCTTGAGGAAACATATGAGGGCACTGAAGGAGTGAAGGCCACCAAGGCCTATATCTTGCTAGAGAAGTTCAATAGCTTTAAGATGGAAGATGATGAGAGCGTGCCAGAGATGTTTCATAGGATGCAAGTGTTAGTAAATGATCTAAATTCTCTTGGAGAGGAGGTCAAGGACAAGACTTTCAACATGAAGTTCTTGAGATGCTTGCCGGAGAGGTTTGGTATGTTGGTCACTGTGCTCATTAGGACCACCTTGAAGGACTTGACACCAAACCAATTGCTAAATGAGATTATGACCGATGACTCCAATAGAGATGATAGCAAGAAGGTGGAGTTGATCAACAAGAACAAGAAGAAGGACAAGGATAATGATGATAAGAAAGATGAGAAGAAGAAGAGTGTGGCATTCAAGGCCACTACATCATCCAAGGCCAAATCTAAGAAGGAAGAAACAAGTGAAGAAGAAGATTTTGTGGTGGAAATGATGATGATGAGAAGGATAAGGAGATGGCTCTCTTTGTGAGGATATTTGGAAAATTCATGAAGAAGAAGGGCTACACTACAAGAAGGAAGAAGCACTCTTCCAAGAAGCATGATGAGAACATGAAGTGCTTTAGGTGCCATAGCAAGGATCATCTCATTGCTAAGTGCCCCTGTGATAATGATGATGAGGATGCTATCAACAAGGAAAAAAAGAAGCAAAGAAGAAGAGTGAGAAGGATGGCACTTCTCACAAGAAGAAGAAGAATGAATCTCATGTTGCTACATGGGATAGTGATGCTTCATCAAGTGATGAAGAAGATGACAAGAATAGCAAGAAGAAGGGATATGCAAGTGTGGCTATACAAGAGAAGATCTCTTTGTTTGACACTCCTTCTTCATGCTTGGTGGAGGGGAAGTCGAACCCTGGCTACCCCCTTGATTCAGCTCTGGGTAAACAGCAAAACGAGGCCGAATCCATGAGTTATCGGAAGGCTTGGCAAGAGCAAGAATCGGGCAGGAGGAGCTTAAGATAGCCAAAAGTCCACCCATTCGGTCAGTGAGACGAATCGGGCGATATCCGACATGATGAGGAAACCTGAGATCAGGCGCGTGGGGGCTGGTCTTATGCCAAATGTCCTCCATTCAATCGAGGTCTTCTCCGGACCGCCATTGCGAAGAAGGAAATCGTTATGCTAGCCGTGGATGGCAGCAACTACCTTACTTGGGCTATTGATGTCGAGATAAAACTCGATAGCATGGGCCTCGATCATACCATTGCTTAGCCTGTAGCTGGCAAGGATGAACGGACAAAATCTGATAAAGCGAAGGCATTGCAGTTTTTGCAACACCACTTACACCCAGACCTGAAGTTTGAGTATATGAAGGGGGATGATCCAGTAGTTGTATGGCAGTCTCTTAACCAACAAAAGTCGATTGTGCTCTCCAAAGCACAACTGGACTGGATCGCCTTACACTTCAAAGACTATACGTACGTCTGTAGCGGCGTATGACTTTGCTTTACACAGGATTGTGTCCAGACTGCGTTGATGTGACCAGAAGATCACTGATGTAGATATGATCGAGAAAACTCTTTCTACCCTTCCACCCAGCAACATAGCACTACATCAGTAATGCATCAAGTACTCAAAGTACTATGAGATGATAAGGGTACTACTGATTACAGAACAACAGAATGAATTGAGCGATCATTCTGCCTGGCCTACTGGTTTCACCATTGTGCTTGAAGCACATGCTAGTGTGGTTGAGGATTCTCGCAATCGCAAAGGCTGTGGAAAGGGAAAATGGGAGGGAAAAAGAGGTGTCATGTTCAAAGAAAATGAAAATCCCAAGGGTAAAAGTGAATCCGAGAAGGTCATAGGTGAAAAAGCAAACAGCGGGATCGTTGTTCTAGATGTGGAGGCACAGAACATTGGTCCCGCATTTGTCGTGCCCCAAAACACCTAGTTGAGCTCTACCAAAGTCCTTCCAGAAGCAAGGACAGGAAGAGTCAACATAATCCTCACATCACCACTGATATCATATTAGTCACAATGCAATGTCTAAATATACTTGTGGAATTTGACCACATGCTTCTGAAGAGCATTTGCAATATATTGAATGGTCATGCATGCTCTAGAAGAGCCTTTATGATATTTTTCAAAGGTTATGCATGTTGTCCTTTACACAAGTACCAAAGTCTCAAGCCAACTGCATACCCCTTTTTACAGCTAGTGCATGAGAAAGAATCAAGTATTTCCCATCCGCGTTTAATTAGTTATGCAATATCTGTGCCAGTACCGCCACATCAGCACACACCATAAAATACCCCACCAGAAGTTGGGATATGTGAGCCTATGAGTAGGGGATCTTCATAAGGCTCGGTGTGCTAACTACATTTCCCAGCATTAGGAGGCGATAGTCATCTAGAAGAATGCCAGGAAATTGCATGATGAATTTCATTAGACTCACGCACTAGTCAATCTAAACCAGAAGTTCAGAGGATTGCAAATTGTTGCAAATAAGCTACCAAATACCTTCACTGATCAGAAAAGTGGCAATGCTGCATTTACCCGTAGTAAATGCACCGCAGAGATTATAGGGATCCCAGAAGGTTACCAGCTCTATTGTCTCTACCCGATCCTAGGTTGAGGCGGAGACCTCCGGGTGCTCAGACAAGTGTTTGTGGATACGTCTGCGTAGACAAGGTCTCGAGCCGCTTGCATCACTTAAGGAATCAGTTGAAGAAGCTCAACCTAAAGTTGAGAACGCCCCTGAAGTGGCGGAGTCGAGTTGGTCCCTAAAGGACCCCATCCTGAAGATGGAAACCACCATGCGACACGCGCTCAATATCGCATTGGTGGATCGAATGCCCCAGCTCAATCGTTATGTGAAATCACGATGAGTGGGATGATAAGATCGCCATTAATTATGTGGAGATGGGATAATCATATGATAAGAAAGATCACTATTGTCGACATATATTGCCTCAGAATTGCTGATTCAATGGGTCTGGATCCTAAACCAAAGTCCATGGCAGAGTGCCAGAAGCACTCAAATTGGGACAAAAAGGAAACAACAATTGAGGCACAGTAGCGCTCGCTTTATTAAAGAGAGTTAATTGGGCCTGTAGTTCCAACACCTCTAGAATACATCCCTGACGGATGCAAGTGGGTCTCCCCTAAAGTGGAATAAATATGGCACAAAGCGAGGCTAGTGGCATAAGGGTTCACGCAGAGACCCGACATCGATTATGATAACTCTCTCGTCATGAATGGCATAGAGTTCTGATATCTTATATTTATGGCAGCTGATAACTTGGTTTTAAAAGGCAGTTGGCAAATATCGTGACCGCATACTTATATGGGCCACTTGATTCGGAAATCCATATGGAGTTCCTGAAGGACCCAAGAACCCTGGACCGAATAAAAAACGCAAGACAACCGCCTACAGCGGTCGTAGTACGGGTTGAAATAATCCAAAAGGATGTGATTCAACCATCTGAGTAAACTCCTCCATAAGAAGGATTACACACAATTAAGGATTTGGATAAAATCAAATCCTATTTGAGCCAGCAGCTCAAGTACCTCCCCGAAGGAGCGTTTATAAACCAGTCTATAAAGAGGGTGCTTAAAATTGTTGGGCATGTACCTCCCTCTAAAATTCTCCTTGGTCGGCTAATCTCCAAAAAGTGGATAAGTCCCATTTAGATCAAGGGTTACAATGAGGAAACATTGGGACCTGAAGTTCCCTAATTAAGCGCCATTAGAGCACTAGTGTACCTAGCGAACTACATAAGTACTAAGATTACGTTCGCAACACATTAATGGGTAAGGTACAACTAGAAGATATTGAATCGGCGCTAAGATCTTGGTCTATGGTTCCCGAAGAACCAAATCCCAACCATGGTAGGTGAAGATCTCTAGTTTGATTTTGGCTAATTAATGATATCCATAGGACTAATCTCTTTGCTAAGTGTATGATTAGATTGGAGATTGGTCAAACCAATGGTGGATCACATGGTGGTCATGGTGGAAGGTTATCAAGTGCTCATGTGGCATGGATTCGAGGATCAAAATAGGATCAAGGCAACGGTATAACCATAGGGTCATTTTGTTTTCACACTCAAGACATCATAGAGGGTGTGAGTGACTTAGGATCGATAGCCGAAACTATAAAGAGGGGAAAACCTCGGGAACATCGATCCTCATGTGCCTCTAGGTTCAAAATTCATATGCATGCATTCTAACATAGAGAACCCAACTTTCAAAATTTATTGTGAAAACGGCGGGATTCGACATTTTTGAGAAAATTAAACACTTATTTTCTATTGCGCCGGATGCAAGTTGGTGGTGAAAACATGCTAACCCTCGTGCTCAAGTTGGTATACTTGTTGGGTAGTGTGTAGAAGCAAAGGCGACAGAGAAACGACGATATTCCACAGAGGAACGGCGACCGGACGCTGGACCCCCTGACCGGAGCGTCCGGTCGGCCAGAGTCCATTTAGGTGGCTTGCCGACAAATAGAGCTAGTGCAACCGCAATTGTCGCTTTGTTATTATCTAACAAGTTGTTCTAGTGTTTTGTAGAAATTTTATTAGGCTATTCAACCCCCCTCTAGCCATTTAGGACCTTATATTAGGGTATGTGGATATTGGCTAATATCTGACCCACATAAAAGCCAAATCCTAGACTAGTTAAGTATCTCTCTGTGGTGGTGCAACCATTTTATGACAGTCTGTGAGGCAGACCTTGGTTGCCACATCATTCAACCACTAAGAGATAATTGCCCTATATAAAGCCATACAAGAATGTGTTTGGCTGCGATGAATGATTAACCACATCTAGAAGTCATGTGGTCTAAACGTCGCCGACACCCCCATCATTATCTATGAAGATAATGCGGCATGGGTTGCACGGATGCACACAAGCTATGTTAAGAGCAATCTCACGAAGCATATTGCTCCAAAGTTCTTTTATCCCCATGAGCTCTAGAAGAGTGGGGAAATAAAGATCCTGTAAGCAAGATCATGTAACAATCAGACTTGTTCACCAAGTCCCTACCCACCTTCAATTCCTACAAGTGTGCCTGTGGAATTGGTATGAGGAGGCTCAGAGAGTTGCAGGGTTCAGGGGGGAGACATACCCCCAAGGCCATAGCCCATGATCGTGATCCTGAAGATCACGAGTCGGTCCTGAAGACTGACTAAAGCATCATTGTTGTACTTTTTTTTTCCTTGATGAGTTTTTTCCACTGGGTTTTCTCATGCAAGGTTTTTAACGAGGCAACAGGTGCAAACATGGCTGGCGCGTGTGAATGTACTCTTTTCTCCTACCCTTTTCTCCCAATGGGTTTTAAGGGGGGGGGAGTTTTTAACGAGGCATGTACACATGCACGATACACCCAAAGAGGAGTGTTGTGAAATCATGTGTGTGGGTGAATCTCAAAGCAAGGAGGAAAAAATCTAGCACTCTAGGGAACAAGGGAAGAGTCTAGAGTATGGTAGACTCTAGTGAGCAAGAGAAGTCTCTAGAGTGTAGTGGACATATCTTGGGAGGAAATATCTAGAGGACATATTTGAGGAGTGTTACCCATAGCCTCTTCCTACAAATAGGGGTTATCCCCCGTTGTAAAAGTCATTCATAAAAGTGACTCAATAATGTCTTCTTTCCTCCCAACATTCTCTCTGTGCTTTCTTGTGTGCTCATCTTGTGTGCTCGGTAGTTCCCGGTTTTACGGCAGATTATCAACAATTGCAATCAAATACTTTGGGTCTCACAAAGGGAAATATGAGTTGTCTCTAATGAAAGATTGATCTCTTAAAGATTGAGCCCTCAAATGCATGTTCTATAATTTGAATAGCATCGCTGGTCTTAGCTATTTACGTAGATCTTGGTCTTTTGTCTCGGCGGTGTCACATGAGTCGGTAAATTTCTATATCTTGGACACTGAAACCGGTCATTTGTACATCACTTAAAGGCCCAAATACAAGCTCATAAAAGTAGCGTGGCGTTTCAAAAAATAATTGTAATCCAACACCGAGAAAAGTAAACATATTACCATTGATTAGAGATGTTTGAACATTGAGTGAATCACTCATTATATATACAAGTTAATAGTTTGGGAACTTAGATCGCTCGGGCTTTATAACAAGGTCTTTATAACAAGGTTTGAGTGATATCCATATATGCAAATTAATAGTTAGGTGACTTAAAAAAATCCATCAAGATTTGAAATTTGAGTGAACCAAATAGTAAGTTTGTGGACCATACATATATGTCGATAAATAGTTCGGGCATACATGTGAATTAATAGTTCAGAATTAGTTTGATTGAACACTTGGTACTTGGTAGCACTTCAACGTTACATATAGTCTCATCATTTTCACTTTCCAATCGCAATGCAATCGAATATTTCTACTGTTTATCTGTCGGGGGAACGACATGGGTAATACGATACAACACAGACTCGGAAAAAGAAAAGAGATCATGAAATGCCACTTGCCCAATGGTAAGTTGTAGCACTATATTGACACTAGTATAATGCCCGTGCTAATGCTACGGTTTTGCTTTTGGAAACACTTAGTTCAAACCAGATATAAGAAAGTATTGTATCATTTTTGTCAGATGAACCATCTAAGTTACAACATTGGTACTTTCCTTGTGTATCATGGCGACAAACATAAACATGTAAGTTACATGGTAGCTAACTTCTTAATCAAGAATTGGATATCTCCAGGGATGTTGTCACAACATTCTTTTCTGATTTTCGTCAAAATGTCGCCCACAAATTCCCTCCTTAGTGAAGTTGGTTCCTGTGCATGATAGATAGCAATAATAAATAACTAATTAGTTTGACCCATTTTTTTTGAAACATAGTTATACTATACAGGCTTACATTATTGATTGGTGGCAATTTTTCTCCATCCCATGACTTCATGAAATTGTACACAAGAAAGCCTCTCAATTTCCTAGAGAAGATTAGTTGCTCATTTCATATACATAGTCCAAATAACTATGTATACGATGATGATGGACATGATGGATCGTCAAGCTCGGATTGTCGGTTTGAGAGGAACCCGGAGATCAAGGCAAATGACTTGATAGGGTTTTCTTTCGGTGATCAAGACACGATAGAGTGTGTGATCAAATTATAGGATAGATGACCGACTATCAAGAGGGGATGCCACGACTAATCCTTTGGTGAAGTGCTTCTAGGTCCATTTGACTTGCATATTGCATATAGACTAGAGAGCACTAACTTCGTTATTGCCTAATCGATCGCGATATGCTAACATACATGATATTGAGATCATTTTCGATGTGTTGGCAACTTGTGGCAAGAGGCGAAGCAAGGTTGAAGCAAAGGCGACAACAAGATGCCAGATTTCGTAGGAAATGGCGACCGGAAGCACCGACCGGACGCTGGACCGGACGTTGGGTCCTTGACCGGACGGTCCGGTCGGGTGAGTCTGGTCGACATACAGAGAGCATGTTTTTGGGGTTCGACTTGGAGGCTCGACTGGACGCTTGGATAGAGGTTCTGGTCACCACCGGAAGCATCGACCGGACCCATGAAGGAAGCTGTCAGCTGTGGGGCCAAGGGGCTTGTCTATTCTGACCGGATGCTCGGTTTGGCTGACCGGACGCTCGGACCGGACCCGCTGGTGAGTCCGGTCGACGAGTCCGGTCAGTGTGCAGAATGGAACCAACGGCTATGTTTTTGAGTGGGATCTATATATACTTGGATGGCCGGTATTTGGAGCTCTCTCTTGCACATTTTAACACTCCTACACACTTGTGAGCTTGTGAGACTCTACTCCACTCATCTCTTCATCCTAACTTCGAATCTTGGGTGAGATTGAGAGATAGAAGTGCATTTGCTTGTTTGCTTGCATCTAGAGGCACTTCATCCTTGGAGGAGCTGCGGGATCTTGTTTCACAGTGTTTGACTACTACTTTTTGACAAACATGGCTTATTAACTTATTAAAAAGTAGAGATCAATCATATATATTTTTGTTTTCTTGTGTGTTTTCCCCGTGAGTCGAACCGTGGTTGTAAGACTTGTTTCCGCGGTGACGATGGCAGGCGTTGGCGGGGTGAATGCGGGGCGTAAGACATTCGTGACAAACTTTCAATCTCAGTCCTTCGTCCTTTAATCCGTTGGTTGGTGAGCCTCGATCTAAAAATAGCTAAAAGTGGGACATTATAGTAGAGATGATACAAATAGATTGCCCCAATGGTAAATTGTAGCACTATATTGACACGATACAAATAGATTGGTTACACTTTGCTTCTTTTGGTTCAACCGTCCACGGCAATTGAATACAAAATATATGGTCAGTATATGTGCGCTTGAACTATAACTATTTTGGAGGGACACATGATCCCTGAGCCTTTCGATTTCTACATTTTATTGTCTCTGATCCATTTTGTGGCGACCCATTTCTCGCCCTTGATGACGGGGCAGCTACCATGAAGTGAAGTCTGCGACAACATGTGCAAATGCAGGTTAGCATCATAGACTATCCAATGTCCAGACTTGTCATTGGTAACTCTAAATTGATTTCCATGATGTCGCAAAGAAAAGAATTTACTACCTCCGTTAAAACATAATAGTCTAGGTGCATAAGCGAGAATACTATATTTGTGGATAGAAGTAGTATATCATATATTCGAATAAAAGAGCGAACGTGAGTTCCACTTCGTGTACAACTTAGAGAACGGGAAATGCATGTACATGGCCACTTTGATAGGCCATCACGTACCCGGTCAATGGTTCCATTTACCATAAGGGAGTAAAACAAGAGTCCATCACCCTTCCTTGGTTTTACCTTTAGGCCAATGCACTTTTCATAATCATAGCCTATATCCATATTCTCACCATTCTGTAAAACAGCACAGTACTCATTACAATCTGCTATAAAAAAATACATATAAAAATTTTCTCGTGCTCACCTCGTATGGGAACATAGTTTCTCCCCCTTCTTCCACATCCGTGAGATAAAGCAAGAAAGACGCCACCTGGGAAATCACATTTCAATAGCTCGTTGGTTACACAGTTTAATTGAATAGTTTCAAGACAAGAACAAACACAAACCCAAGGTATAAACTAAAGTACTAAATGTTTGTTATATCAGATATGGGATTTCCTCGAGGAAAGATGTTACTGATAATTAGCATTTTCTACTGCATTTGTTCTTGAAAGAGTCAAAATAATTCAGTTCGCATATCACAACAAATGCTGAAGTTAGCCTGGAGCAAGCAAATTGGCACATACCCTTTGACTTTTTGTGGACCATACTGGACTGGGTCAAATGCGTCATAATGTGAAGCATACCTTTGTCCAATATTATACCGCAGGACATTAAATGGCTGCAACATATAGTAAAAGCAAATAGTTAAACAATGAAACATTACAAATGCTCATTTTTCATGCCTTTTTTTTTTCTAATAGATTCTGAATGATCCCCAAAACTGTCCTTTTTCAATGGAGGTACTCAAAGTTTGCACAAAAGAATATAAGATCCATATATCAATACGACTTTATCACGTACCCAGTCAATGGTTCCATTTACCATAAGGGAGTAAAACAAGAGTCCATCACCCTTCCTTGGTTTTTTACCTTTAGGCCAATGCACTTTTCATAATCATAGCCTATATCCATATTCTCACCATTCTGTAAAAACAGCACAGTACTCATTACAATCTGCTATAAAAAAATACATATAAAAAATTTCTCGTGCTCACCTCGTATGGGAACATAGTTTCTCCCCTTCTTCCACATCCGTGAGATAAAGCAAGAAAGACGCCACCTGGGAAATCACATTTCAATAGCTCGTTGGTTACAAGGTCGAGGCTGTCTGGCCACGGCGTCCGCGCGGGTCTCCACAGTTTAATTGAATAGTTTCAAGACAAGAACAAACACAAACCCAAGGTATAAACTAAAGTACTAAATGTTTGTTATATCAGATATGGGATTTCCTCGAGGAAAGATGTTACTGATAATTAGCATTTTCTACTGCATTTGTTCTTGAAAGAGTCAAAATAATTCAGTTCGCATATCACAACAAATGCTGAAGTTAGCCTGGAGCAAGCAAATTGGCACATACCCTTTGACTTTTTGTGGACCATACTGGACTGGGTCAAATGCGTCATAATGTGAAGCATACCTTTGTCCAATATTATACCGCAGGACATTAAATGGCTGCAACATATAGTAAAAGCAAATAGTTAAACAATGAAACATTACAAATGCTCATTTTTCATGCCTTTTTTCTAATAGATTCTGAATGATCCCCAAACTGTCCTTCAGAGCCACATGGTCGACCAGGCATTCAATGGAGGTTTGGTTGGTTACTCAAAGTTTGCACAAAAGAATATAAGATCCATATATCAATAAGCACGGGATTGTGACTTTTTGTTCCATGTAAGGGAAAAGTACAAAGTGTAGAAAGAATAAAAGTTATTGCAAAAAGATTTATATCTAAAATCACACACTGCAGAAACTTCCTGTTAGATCCTAATGAACAATAAGATTAGTTTCAAAGTTATATTTGTATGTGGAAGATAATACTACCATATTTTTTATTAAGCGACACTATATATGCCAGTACCAAATCAGGAAACTACCAAAGCTGCAAAACTTCAACTGAAATCTAGTATGCCATGGAAGGATCGAATGCACTTTACTTTAGCAGCCAAAGCATGATAGATTAATAGCACTTAGCAGAAATGGTAAACTAACATGGATTAATAGCACTATAACCCATATTACTGTTTTTAGTATAACTATTAGTTTGTTTGTTCCCCAGTGTGCTGGTTCTCATCAGCACAAAAAAAAATTTGTTAAGGGAGCAGAAAAAAAAAAAAGAAAGGGGCACATGTAGATTCCTAAAGCTAATCAATTCTCTGACCAAACTGGAATAATTAAAGCAAAAAAAAAAAAAAAAACGGTATACAATTGCAAATATTATGTAGTACCTCCCCATGATTTCTGGGTATCATGGTAGCCCTTGCAATCTTCTTCTCGATCTCTGCAAGGGTTCCAGTTGGGTCTTCATCAGCACTGAGGAATGTTCCCGAACTGTTTGGCACAAGGATCCATCAGTTCATTGAGGCTCAGATAATGCCACAAGCTAGTTATTATGATTGTTTGTGGAAGACAAATTGGGTATAAAAATGTCTGAAAATATAGTTCATGAAAACTCTAAAGATCAAGAATACTAATAATTGATCCTAAAAATCAGCAGTTCTGAGATGGCATTGCAGCATAATTAGTTAATTACAATCCACAGAAAAGGGTATTGCAAATTCTCTCCACAGTAGATGCAGATTGATTTGTCAATCTATTTGGTTATTCCTTTACTGCACTTACTCTTAGAATTTGAGGTTACCTTGTCCTGATTCCTTTTGTACTCTCCGCGGTTTCTCCTTTCCTCAGGGCTAATGTTGATGGCTTAAGTCTCTGGTTTGCAGTTTTTACTATATTTTCACACTGTTCTGATGTAGCAAATTGTGGAAAGTACAAAGCACGAGGCTGCCAGCTCAAAATCTGCTCAAGAGTTCAGAATACATTATTAAAGCAGCACAGGTGGGTTTCAGAAACATAATGACATGGAGAAAAAAACCCCAGCAATTTCTGGTGAAGCTGAAGCTAACAAGTATTATGTAACAGAAGAAATGCCATTAAAGGCATTACTGAATTCTTACCCTGCAAACAAGTAGTGGTAGGATATAGGATACACAATGGTGAGCTACACGTGAGATGCATATCTCGTGTCAGTGTGACAAATCTAGGGTGTATAAATTGTTTACACGATATCAGATCCAACATATCCATTCTATACCCAAAAAATTATCCTCAATGTAGCCAATACTTTGCAGAATAGTTCGATGCATAAACACAGTAAATTCTAAATGCGCCACATCCGTTCATTCCAACAACTGATCTTAAGTATAGGAACCTACATTAGCCGCACGACGGCAGAAACAGAGATATAACTGTGATTGACGAGGGTGCCATGAAAGTCCCACAACACCCACACCTCCTGCATTTTCCTCTAATAATGTCAGGATGCCAGCTAAATTTGAAATGCCAATCAATGTTCCCAACACGCAAGACCACGAGGCCACGAAAATTGCATGCACTCAACTGACTCGCCCAAACTCTGCCACAATCACATGCTAGTTATCAGGGCAGCACAGCAAAACCGTTGCCCACAAGGTACAGTCAAAATTGGGGAAACATTCCACTGATAAGTTAGTTTCACTTTCACCCCAAAGTGCACCCCTGCATGATACCATCGAATACCCCACAGTCGAATCATGCCAACCGAGCAATGTCGCCACCTAAGAGACGGGTTCATTCACGAGCCAGCGTAGAATTCACGAGCACTCGTGTGATGTGGTCACACCAATGCCCGTCACGCTGAATGTCTGACAAAACAATGGGCAAGCGAAGACGGGGGCAACCGCCCCTCGCGGACACGGAACTGGAACGAGACATCACCTGGTATGGGATCAAGGACGGCGCAGCCTCGCCGGACTCGCCGTAAGGCATCTCGGGCCACGCCGTCTCCAGCAGGCGCTCCCTCGGAACCGGCATGTCCGCCTCCTCCGGATCCTGCACCGCGCCAACCGCCGCAGCGCACCGCAGCCAGCCCACCCTGATCAGGAGCGGCTCTACAAGGCAGTAACGAATCGGAACGTGGCGCGTACCTGGGTGAAGAGCAGCGAGCCGAAGAAGCCGGCGAGGAAGAAGAGGGAGCATGAGAGGAGCACCACGGGAAGCCGCAGTCGCGTTCGCGTCAGACCCGCGCCGCCGGCGGCCCTGATGGCGCCACCTCCCCCCTTCATTCCTTCCGCGCGCTGCCGGAGACGAGGACGATCCGGCGATGAGAGGAGAGGTTGGTTGCTCGCGTCGCGTCACGGGAGGAGGCGGGTCTTCTCTTCTCTGAATCAATCTCTCAATGGAGCGAGTTTATTTTGTTCGTCAGGTGTCCGAGCACTGACGGGTGGGACCGGGTACTCGATACCTGTGCGCAACTCACGACGTCACGTGCCTGTAAAGTCAGTTACGGTGGGCCCAGGAACAAAGTCTACAGCTGCTGCAGCGTCTCGTACTTGCTTCAGTAGAGTGGAACAAGATTTGTTCTCTTTTATTTTTGCCAAATGGAATAGGAGGAAAATACTCCCTCAATCCTAAATGATGAGTCATTTCGAGAATCTTAGAGAGCCAAAAGATATCTAAAGTTTGACTAAAATTATTGAAAAAATTATAAAAAATTATTGCATTAACTAGGTAAACTATGAAAATATAAGTAATCTAAGAATTCAACGATACTTAGTTAGCATCTCAAATGTTATAATCTTATTATATAAGTTTGGTCAAACTTGAAATGTTTTGACTCTCTAAAATTTTTTAGAATGACTTACAATTTAAGATGAATGGAGTATATGTCAAAAATTATGATGTTTTTCTTTTTACTTTTAGACAACGTGTTTGACCGTTTGTCTTATCTATTTTTTTTTTTGCAAATTATAAACTAAAAATTATTATTAAAGTATCTCTAATGCTAAAATATATCCTAACAAAATAAATGTTAGTTATACGAGAAAAAAAGACCAATAGTCAAATAAAATATCTCAAATTTTAAAACAACACTCTTTTTTAAAGGCAGGGAAAAAGTATATCTAAAATTTTCAAAACCCATATTGTTGTGTCTTAAACGTTAATTTTTATGAGCACGGAGGGAACAGGTAATTAGGATGAACTCAAGACGCAGCAACTTATTTAGGACGTGGTGGTTTATTCAACGTCAATGGAAAAGTAAGTGCCAAAACAAGCTACTTATCGGCATGAGTGCGGATGTACCATAAAAACTATAGTTCATAATACATAGACAAGCAGACGCAATTACTACTGGCTCACAAGGCACAGCCAGAAGGTTTATATCAGTTGTTCAAGGATCTTTTTTTACCGTAAATGACTGGGGATCTTTTTTACCGAAAAAAAAAAAAAAAACGAGCTCAGCTGGGGCTCAATCATCCTGGCAGACGACTGTGACGACCCAAGTAGTCACAAGAGCATTATCATCATCGCTCGGCAAATTGGGGTGAGAGAGGCTCGAACTCTCGACCTCAGGATAACTCAACAAGCTATGAGACCTACGCGCTAGCCAACTGCGCCACCACCCCGTTGTTGTTTCCTTGCTTCACTATTGCCTGTTAGCCGTTTCCTGTATTTTTGTCACGTCCGTTTCCTCAATCTCTCAGGTCGGATTCCTCGAAGCAGTATTGCGGCACATATGTTCTTGTTTCCCAAAGCAACAGCTAACACATTGTTGGAGGTACAGCGCACCTTCAGGTTATCAAACAGACATGTAGCTTGGTGGCATAATTGCATCCAACCCTGTTTTCTTGAACTTATCAGGCAGATTTATTAACGACATGATACCATGTTTTCTCTCACAACAAAAGAGCATTCTTGCAGTTGCAGCAGAAAACATCAGCAGATAGTTAAAAGTGCAAAGTTTACATCGACCGGAGACTAGGGGGTGTTTTTTTAGCCACTGTTTGGTTAGTGAGTAGCTGTAGGCAGACACAACTTTTACACAGCAAAACTTGCAGCATTCTTGCCACAGTTTGTGGCGTCGATTTTGTCCGCCACATTTTGTGGTGGCGTGACTTCGCCATGGCTCTTTATGGGTGGCATCCAAACATCCTACATTGTTTCTTCACACGCTCCCTCATAAAATCCGCCACATTTTGTGGTGGCGTGACTTTGCCATGGCACTTTATGGGTGGCATCCAAACATCCTACATTGGTTCTTCACACACTCCCTCCATAAAAAAGCATAGCTGCACAACTCATAAGAGAAGGGAACGTGTATGTCAATAATCAATCTATCTGCAGGATAGTTCCAAACTATACCTTTCTGAGACTGAGGCACGGCTGCAGGTATAGAATGACTTACTTTTCAAAATAGATAAAGCTCTACTAAGTCATTCGTGTAAAGGGCTAACAACCACCCACCAAACAAGTACTACCAGATAACATGGAATGGAAGTAGTCCAGAACTTGAACTGCACCCTACCTGAAAACGGGATACCAGCTTGGCAGCAACATTTCCTATATGACCAAATTTAGCAGGTGCAACCTCCTTCATATTGATCCCATGTAAAACCAATATGAATTGGTTCTTCTCACACTCCCCTAGGCTGCACATTGCAACAGAGTTTTAGATGACACAGCACAGTTGTTGTTCGGTATAGTTTGGATTGAATTATTAAATTATTATAAACATATACCAGATGTCCAAAGTGGTTCTATGTGTAAGTTACATGCCACTATTAGCTAAGAAATATGCATAAACTGAAGTCTAAGACATTGTAATGTAGTTCTAGCTATCTTACCAACAATGTCAGTTAATTTATTGCACGCTCTGCAAATCCTGATATCATGCTCTATATCAAACAGGAAGAACAGTCAAGAGTCTCAGAAAGATGTCCTTATCAGCTGCCATATCAAGAAAGAACATTATTTTCTATTTCTAACTATACAATGGCATACTGAAAAGCAGCTGCTCAACAGAACCAGCAAGGGGTGTCAGGTGTGACACCACAGGTTCAGTCTAATTGTTAAAGCAAGATAATGAGTTCACCCCCAAACAATTATTGTCATGGTGTCCTCGTGTCAACTGTCAATCCCCTTCTCCCCATTAACAATTTTTTTGAACAGCTGACGAATATGAGATAAGGGCAATTGCAGAAAACTAGTCACATTCCATTGTCTTCTTCCAGCATCTTCAAGATCCAAAGATCTGTAAGCCAGAGCAGTAAGATACATTGCTGGATGCAATCTCCTGCAATTCCAAATTGAACTTGTGCATATAAACCAAACTAGCCAATTTAAGTCAGTAAAACATGATACTTACTTTTCAGAAGCCCTAAAAAACTTACTTTTCAGAATGTTCATTGAAACCATCCCACTGTCTTTGAGATGGAATTGTCCTCCCTTTCTTGTCTCTCCCAAACGTTTCGATATACCATCCACCAGTATCATGCATGTAACAACGAGGCTCAAAAAGCCAATACCTGCGAAAGAGGAGTTATATAAGAGGACTGATTGCTGTTGCCTTCAACGATAATATTTGGCATGTCTTTCATCCTAAAATGAATTTGTATCAGATGTAATTTAGCATGCATTACTTGCTGGCTTACTTCAAGATTAGGGAAACTAGGGGGGTTATTTTTCATGGTACGGAATACTACTTCTGATTGATCTATTACTGAATTACACATATTTTTTCAAATGACAAGGGAATCCTCTCTGGTCTTATAATAAGGAAGTCGAGTAATTCATTTTGCTCACTTCATAGAATGGTAGATTAAGAAAGGCCAAAGATTTACTTCCATGTCCCTACCAATCATATATGTAGCTGACCAAAACATGGTCTTCCAGGGCATCTATATTTGCACATAATTGTAATGTCAGGCATTAGATCTTCCAGATTGTTTAACTTAAGGTTTCAATTTTAAGGCTTGTGCTCACACCATTGCCTCATCAGCATTTCAATGATGTTTGGAAAGACTAATTTGTGTGGTTTGATTGATACAGAAAAACATATACATAATATCCAGCATGAGTGCAACATGGACGCACAACCAGCATAGTAAATTATGCATACCTGCTAGGTGGCAATCGAGCCCTACTACATCGACACTCACAGGGTGAAACTTTATCTCCAACCTGATACCAGTGCATGTGTTTAACCTGTGCAATATATGCATACAGCCAACATTCAATATTATGGAAGCCCAAAGATTACTGTTGCACCATCATTTGGTCATATAACAAAAAAAGCACCATTTATTTTGCATGAGTATTTGAATGATGTATGCATTATAGAAAAAACAGTGTGCATAGTATAGGAATGTTTTCATAGTTCATACCATCAATGTCCGGTGCTTCATAATGACATGTGTCTTTATTCCGTGACCATCATAGACACAGCAAGATCCTTCCTCACCGGTGGTGGCCAACCCAGTAATTGTCCCTAGGAGAAGATTCCCTTGCGTTAAATCAGATTGATCTGCGTTTGGAACAAGATACACATGAATGTGATCTTCTGCATCCGATTTGTCAATGCAATCGCATTTGGGGATCCTAGTCGCAGTAGCAACTAATTTCCCAAATATCCGCAACTCAATATCCTTGAAGGCATCTGATGAAGGAATGTCGTTTTCATGCCGCATCTCTTCCTTGTTCATACCAACAAAATTCATAGATATTGAATCCTTATTCACATTTCTTGAAACATTTGGAGCAAATTCAGAAGATCTAAAACCAGAGGGCGCCAGTTTTTCATGACAAACATCTGACAGCTCTTTGACACTATCAGCTACACTAACAATACCAAATAGATCACGGCCTGATACAAGGTGTAACAGCTCAGAGGTTTCATACACGGACCTCTCCTCAGCTTCAAAGCAATCAGGAAGGACATCCATGGAGTCAACATCAGGGCCATAGTATGCAGCATGAATTGCTGTGTACAGTTCGCTTTCAAGCCTATCAAAATAACCAGAGCCAGTGGCAACCCTCTTCTTGGTAACTATGTCATCAATGGTAAGCCTGTACCATTTCAGCCATTCAACTACATTGCTCTCTCGAGGTATCACAATGCCTGAGCCTGAACCATTCGGGTACACGAACTGAGATGGCCTGGGATGCTTCTGCACAACTCGCCTATGCGACCGCAGGTAGTTATCGTAGTGAGCCCTTCTCTGTGAATCTGATAGGATCTGTCATACAAAAGCCTGCTAATTAGAGCTGGAGCAAAAATAAATCGCCCAGATGTGTGAACACAGAAAAAAAAATCGCATCCTCAATAATGAAAACTCAGACAATTATTTATAGCTTCATTCATAATCACTAATCAGTGGGTTCATGGTAAAATTAGAATGCCCATCGGAGAAAAAGGCTTGTCAACTTGGTTTAATTAGATACCTCGTAGGCGGCGAGGATCTGAAGAAACTGTCGGGAACCAGCAGCCGCGGCGACGTCTGGGTGGGTCTCTTTGGCTAGGCGATGGAAGGAGGCCTTGATCTCGGCGCTGGAACTGGTCTCCCCAACCCCGAGGACCTCGTAGGCGCTCTTCCCCGCGAGCTCGTCCTCCGCCGGGGCGGAGGTGCTCGCCGGCCTGCCGCGCCATGCGAGATTAGGAAGAGCCGCCTCGCGGCCGCCGATGCGCGGGAGGAGGAATCGCCGGACCTCCACGGCGCGAAGCGCCATAGTTTCCTGCCGATTGCCGCTGCTGCTTCTGTAGCTCTGTGGAGTGGGGCCGGAGTGACGGCACTGATGCAACGGCCTTCCCGTAGCGGCGGTGGATGGGCGACTGCGACGCTGGGAGACGCCCTTTCAGAAGGGCGATGACGTGGAGGCCTCAGAGAGACGGGCCTGGTTCCTTTGCGCAGCTGTCTTCACGGACCGGCTCAACTTTAATATTTGGGTAAACGGGCCTAAAGCTGGATGTGTTACCTCAAGTTGGGCCAGTTTAATATTTTTGAAAAATGGTAAACGTAGACACCTGAAATAGAAATTGAACAAGTTTCAAAAACAAAACAAGTTTTTTTCCTGAAGAAAAAACAAAATTGAACATAGAATAGAAAATGAACCATTCTGTTCCAAATGTCTAATGGCCTTGATACGCCGTCTTAACAAAATTTAGAAAACAGGCACGTGTCTTTTAGCAATTTCCTTCATATTAGAAAAAAGGTCTTTGCTCAGGCAGATGTGGATAGGCTAGACACCATAAGAATAAAGATTAATGTGGATCCAGGAAGGATTTCGCCGGTTTCACATGATCCCATGAGGCAAACGCTGCTGCCTTTGCAGACAATTATAAAAATCCAGCATTATGAGATAAAATAAGTATCATTAGATTAGTTATAAAATATATTTTTTAAACATAAATGTAAATACTATTTTTATCTCCAACTTAGTCAAAAGAGAGTGGTTTGATTGGAATCCTTCCCATAAATACATGTTTGTTGGGTAGAGGCATTGTCCACTAGGATAGGCAAACATACCCCATTCAAATCCGTTTAATTTAGGTCCAAAAATTAAAATAATTATATGCTCCATGATATTCATCATTTGTCCACTATGTACAACGATCATAAATTTCTAGTGTAAGTAACATCAATACGTGGAGAAGAAATAATAGAGATATGGGAAAACACAAGTGCCGAGTCTATAAAACTAAAATGAAGCCATGTTGTTGGCTACTACGTGTCTAACACCTGAATCCTATGTACCTCTCAGACAGCTAGCCTACTAACCTAAAGTAGAGCTCCATTTAGAACGTTTGGGGCCAGGATTAGTTGTCTTGCACGCATATGCCTCCCATGACGCGATCCCAACACGCCCTGGTAGGCTCGTGTGGGAACACACCGTGTCGCACTTAACTTTGCTTGATCGAAGTGTGATGGGCACAGGGATGTGATTGAGTGCCGAGGACTTTCTAACCTGTCCCGCGCGCGGTTCATGTATGTTGAAAATCTACTCCACCCCGTTACATTTCATCAGTACTACTTAAACTCGTTTCCCGTCATCCAAAAATTGTGAAGCCTACCCATTCGGAGGTCTAGAGGTTGAAACCCGACGCAGCATGCACACACTGCGAATGCGGTTTGCACGACATTCTTGCTGTATTGCACCATTTCCGTAGGTAAAAAGAACACTTTCCGCACGAGCCTTCCACAATGTGGATATACTACTTGATAGCTAGCCACAGCCCACCGCACTATCGTTTCGTATTCAGATTTGTTTCGCCGGTTGCCATATCCCAGGACGGCAGCTGCTGCCGGCAGAGACAAAATCCACATCCATCTTTGTGTACGGTACGGAAGCGGTTCGCCGGAGCACGTGTTTTGGCCCATGTCAGCCGCGCGGAGAAAAAGGGAAAAATGCGAGCCACCAGTCGCTTTGCTTCGGCGAGTACGGCTGCTGTTCCATGCCGTGCCGAGTGGGAGTGCCGTGTCCCCCGGCCTCGGGGCGCGAGCTCTGGCCGTCCGCGTGCCAGTGTCTGCTGACCGCCGCGGTCCACAGGCCACGGCTGCTCGCACTGCGCGTACCCGGATGCCCAGATCAATCACTCACGGGCACGCCGGCCACTCCGATCTGACGCAACGCGAGTACGCGACCCAACAAAGCTGCCGCCCCAGGAAGGAGAGGTCGCCATCGCCATGGTCCCCGGCGAAGTACGATGCCCGACGGCCGGCACCGCGTTCGTACTTCGTACTACCGATGGGGCAGTGCGTGCGTCCGTCCACCCGTGTTCACACGGCCGCCACACGGTGGCGCACGGTAGTCCGTGCTCGCGTATTCCGCGTCGTGGTATTACTGCCGCCGCCGACACGGGTAGCGTAACGACGGAACGAACGAACCAACGAATGAATGAATGAATGTTGTCACGTTGACTCACTCACTGCCGTGAAGCATTCCAGGCAGGAGGATGGCCCGCCCCGGGCCGGCCGCTGGGACCGCCAGTTTCAGCCACTAGTGCAAAGCTGGGGCCAGTGAAAGTTGAAAACGCATTGTGTTGGCGTGGTGGTTTTGGTTTAAATTGACTGGACATCCATGGATGCTGGATGCTCACAGTGCCCACCAAAAACTGACGGATAAACTTCTCCATATTTTAAATCTTTATCATTACCAAATAAATTAAAAGGACTATCAATATGCATATCGTTAATTAGTAATCATGAAGATGGGTTTTGATAAGATATGTTGCCCAATTTGTGAAACAAATATGCTATATTAGTTTTTGATAAGAATTTGTTGATTAGCTTATTACAATTTTTTTAAAAATATAGGCCCCCTTTAGACCAATTAGGGTAATAGTAGTGCTATTTAACGTCAAAAATACTACTACATGTATGGAAGTACTAAATATATAGAAAAATAAACTAATTAGCACAGCTTTAGATGTACATTACACGACACGATTCTTAAGCGTCGCTATGGTAATAATATTTATGGAACAAACGTAACTTCATTTTAACAAGATTAGTTGTTTTGCATTATTTTTTTGAAAAACACATATAGTAATCGGTTTATTATTATCCTCTCATTCACTCTAATCCATCCAACCAAACAGAATAATTGCTTGCCTCATCCATCCCATAAAACAAGTAGCATAGATATTCATATCACGAAATCCATGGACGATCATATACATCCACCCTTGTCCTCAAACCAAATGAACCCTTAGCCATGTGGCATTCTCAGAAGATGAAGGTTAGAGCGCATCAAGAAAGAAACAAGTCTGCATCAACAGTTCAAATAATTACATGTCGGCACTATATATCTGGCTAAATGGTTGTTCGACGGATGACTTTTTGCATCTGATGATGTTTGATTATGGGAGAAAAGCAGTGTCCATGGTTGATAAGCCACACTAATAAGTTCATGTCTAAAATTTAATCAAAATACAAGTAAGCCAAACTTTTAATAGTAAAGGTCCTATATTAATTAGGGGTTATGTTAGCTAGGAGAACTAGCTAATAATTAATTTGTGAGTTGGATGGTAGTTAAAACATTAAGTTAACTTAGTCGAGGATCCAAAATTTTCACGCCTAAGTTTGCAGAATTCAAAAAGGTCTAAGGTTTTAGTGGTTAACATTTTAGTAGCTACTAATTTGCTACTTAGATCCTCAATTTCAAATTCACAATTAATTTTATGAATTGGATGGTAATTAAAACATTAATTAACTTAGTCGTGGCAAAACTTTTTTAAGTTTCGAAGAGATTCAAGGAAAAACACAAGGTTTCAAACCATTTTAGTGGCTACTAATTTGCTAATTAAATTCACTAATATTTCAAATTCAACTAAAAAATTGGCAAAGACCTAATTTGACAAGGCACAGTTTGGCTTTGGTAATAAACCAAGAAAAAATTCATGTGACATCACATAAAAGGAAAAAAAAGTGCATTTTGGTCCGCTCGAGATAGTTTCTAAAACCCGGGACAAAATAGCCCTCAAATTTTGAACGTGATTTAGACCCCGGCGGTAAAAACTACAGTATAGTTGCTACAGTAGCCGCGGTTTTGCTTTTCCCTTTTCTAAGTTTTGTTGAAATTCAAAAAATCATCTAAAGTTTTAGTAGTGGTTAACATTTTAGTAGCTACTAATTTGCTACTTAGTTTTTTTTTTATTTTTGACAAGTATCTCAAATTCTTAATTAATTTTATGAACTGGATGGTAATTAAAACATTAATTAACTTAGTCGAGGATCCAAAACTTTTGTACTACAAAATCTAGCTAAGTTTCGTAGAGATTCAAAAAATATTAGATCTAAGGTTTCAACAGTTAACATTTTAGTGGCTACTAATTTGCTAATTAAATTCACTAATATTTCAAATTCAACTAGCCAAAATTGGCAAACATTTTGCCTAATTTGACAAGGCACAGTTTGGCTTTGGCAATAAACCAAGAAAAAAAACCGGTGGCAGATCAACGGGCACAATAAAAATCGACAGCTTTTCCGGAACCCGCTGCTGCTGCAACGGTCGACGATACTCTTTTTTTTTAGGCGTACGGTCGACGATACTCGATGCTCGCTCCTACGCGCCTGATGGTGGGCTACGGCGGGCCCACTCCACCGTAGCCCAATTGCGGCCCACCCAACCAAGAAGCCGCGGGCCTACTACGAGCCAGCCGCCTTTCTTTCTCCGTTCCACACCGGCGACACCGCAAAAAAAATCGCCGGTTACTTCCGGCGAGCCACGCAAGCACGTTCCAGGTGCGTGTGTGAACTGTGAACTGTGGAGTGTGAACCGTCACGCGGCGAAGCAAATCACGACGCCTTTCGCCCGCTTTCGTCCGCGTCGATCTGGACGAGCAGTTGCCCATGCAATCGTGGAACTCGCCGTCCGCTAGGCAACAACCGAACATGGGTTCGGCGAAAGGAATCGTTGTTTTCTAGCGGAAGCTCGCTTGCGGCCACGGCCAGCCATGCCGTCATCCAAGCCGGTGACGACCCACTGTCTGGCTCGTCTCGATGGCCACGGCAGGCAGGCACCGCCACCGCAACCTCCCACCATCATCGACGTCCGGCAGCAGCTAGCAGCAGCATCATTACGAGACATCATCTTGTTTTATCTATCTAAAGCTATCGTTATTATATATCTATCTAAAGCTTCAAGAAATCATTCTTTGTGCCTTTAGAGATAGCTTGGGCAGAAACGCGGAGGCCGTGACGGAGGCGAACAAGTTAATCGCGGTCGCAGACATCAGTTTCTACCTGGTCCTCGGGCTCATGGACCGCCGTGTCGCCGGGGAAGTTAACAGCGGCGACACGATCGACGTGCAACCGCTCTTGACCACTTTCACGGATTGCGAGCAGCATCTTTGGCTCCTGGAACGGTCATGTGGTGGTGATGCCAAAAACAAAAGTTAAAAGCGGCCAGCCATGTGCTGTGCGGCCACACACAGTCTCTCTCTCTCTCTCTTCCGGTCTTCCACTCTTCACCGGATCCGTCTCCGCCCTCACGCGTTCCCGTCCGATCGCTGCCGCTGTAGCATCGGTCCATCTGTTTCCTTTGTCCTGTTGCAATCATTCGAGACCCCGTTCTTGGTTCTATAAATCCACTGTCCCGATCTACCCCAATCTCACTTCCACTGCCAACAATCGCCACTCCGTTGCCTCCACTCGCTCACTCACAAAATGCGGCGCCACGGCGAGGTATGCGTGATCTTTGCTGTGGCCGCCGCCCTCTTCGCGGGCGCGGGCGCGGCCGGACGGGAGGACCGGCAGACCTACATCGTCCACATGTCCCATTCCGCCATGCCGAGCGATTTCGTGGAGCATGAGGAATGGTACGCCGCGTCGCTTCAGGCGGTGTCGGATGCCGCCACCGTGCTCTACACCTACAACACCCTCCTCCACGGCTACTCGGCGCGGCTGACGCGCGCGGAGGCCGCGGCGCTCGAGTCGCAGCCCGGCGTGCTCGTCGTCAACCCGGAGGTGCGCTACGAGCTGCACACCACCCGGACGTGGGAGTTCCTGGGGCTCGACGGCACCAACGCGCTCTTCCCGCAGTCGGGCACCGGGACCGACGTCATCGTCGGGGTGCTCGACACCGGCGTGTGGCCGGAGAGGCCCAGCTACGACGACACCGGCATCGGCCCCGTTCCGGCGGGCTGGAAGGGCAAGTGCGAGGACGGCAACGACTTCAACTCCTCCGCGTGCAACAAGAAGCTCATCGGCGCGAGGTTCTTCCTCACGGGCTACGAGGCGGCCAAGGGCCCCGTGGACACGTCCAAGGAGTCCCGGTCGCCGAGGGACAACGACGGCCACGGGACGCACACGTCCAGCACCCGCCGCGGGCGGCGTCGTCCAGGGCGCGGACCTGCTCGGCTACGCCGCCGGCACGGCCAAGGGCATGGCGCCCCGCGCTCGCGTCGCGACGTACAAGGTGTGCTGGGTCGGCGGCTGCTTCAGCTCCGACATCCTCAAGGCCATGGAGGTCGCGGTGACGGACGGCGTCGACGTGCTCTCCCTCTCCCTCGGCGGCGGCACGGCGGAGTACTTCCGTGACAGCATCGCGGTGGGCGCCTTCAGCGCCATGGAGAAGGGGATCTTCGTGTCCTGCTCCGCGGGCAATGCCGGTCCGGGCCCCGCGACGCTGTCCAACGGCGCGCCGTGGATCACCACCGTGGGCGCCGGCACCATCGACCGCGACTTCCCCGCCTACGTCATGCTCGGCAACGGCAAGAACTACACGGGGGCGTGTCCCTGTACAGCGGCAAGCCATTGCCCACCACGCCGATGCCTTTCATCTACGCGGGGAACGCGTCCAACAGCAGCATGGGCCAGCTCTGCATGTCCGGTAGCCTCATCCCGGAGAAGGTGGCCGGCAAGATCGTGCTCTGCGACCGCGGCACCAACGCCAGGGTCCAGAAGGGCTTCGTCGTCAAAGACGCCGGCGGCGCTGGCATGGTTCTCGCCAACACCGCCGCCAACGGCGAGGAGCTCGTCGCTGACGCGCACATTCTCCCGGGTTCCGGCGTGGGGGAGAAAGCCGGCGACGCCATGAGGGAATACGCCATGTCGGATCCGAAGGCGACGGCCACCATTGTGTTCGCCGGCACCAAGGTTGGCATCAAGCCGTCTCCCGTCGTCGCAGCCTTCTCCTCCAGGGGCCCCAACACTGTGACGTCGAGCATCCTGAAGCCGGACATCATCGCGCCCGGCGTGAACATTCTGGCGGCGTGGTCGGGGTCCGTCGGCCCCTCGGGGCTCCCCGGCGACAGCCGCCGCGTCGGCTTCAACATCATCTCCGGCACGTCCATGTCGTGCCCGCACGTGAGCGGGCTTGCGGCGCTGCTCCGGGCTGCGCACCCGGAGTGGAGCCCGGCAGCCATCCGGTCGGCGCTGATGACGACGGCGTACAACGAGTACCCCGGCGGCAACGGCATCCTGGACGTGGCCACGGGGCGGCCTGCGACTCCGCTGGACGTGGGCGCCGGCCACGTCGATCCCGCGAAGGCCGTCGACCCGGGGCTGGTGTACGACATCACGGCGGCGGACTACGTCGACTTCCTCTGCGCCAACAACTACGAGCCGGCGCAGATCGCGGCGCTCACCAGGCAGCACCCGTCCGAGGGGTGCAGCGCGAACCGCACGTACACGGTGACCGCGCTCAACTACCCGTCCTTCTCCGTGGCGTTCCCGGCGGCCGGGGGCACGGTGAAGCACACCCGCACGGTGACCAACGTCGGGCAGCCTGGGACGTACAAGGTGACCGCCGGCGCCGCCGCAGGCAGCACCCCGGTGACGGTGTCCGTGGAGCCGTCGACGCTGAGCTTCAGCAAGGTCGGAGAGAAGCAGAGCTACACGGTGAGCTTCACGGCGGGCGGGATGCCGTCGGGCACCAACGGGTTCGGCCGGCTCGTCTGGTCCAGCGACCACCACGTGGTGGCCAGCCCGATCGCGGCGACATGGACCTAATAGCTAGCGGGCGGCCGTAGCAGCAATGGCGACATAAAAACCCGATTGGGGATGGCAATCGCGAGCGCCATTCTCGAACGCAAGAGACGGCGGCGGAGTGCTGTTGTAGTATTGTAATTTGAGTTGATTGGCGTGGGGATTTCATCGTTCCATCTCGCCGCTCCGGTGTGTAAGCTGCCGGTGTAGTGTAATCTGTAAACTGACCCGATTGTGGTGATGCGGCAATTAAATCTCAGAGGGTTTCAGTCTTGAAGGCTCTCAGTGTGTGTTTGATCATGATTCATGAATTGAGCACTTCTTCTACGTGTACCCGAATTTGAAGGAGAATAATCATGAATGTCTCCGGCGTTTTTGTTTTGTCATAAGTTTGTCAACGTTTGGGTACTTGGGCCGTGAAGAGCATCTTGCAGAACATGCTGCTCTGCTCCTAACCCACAGCAGCATGTTTCCTGTATGGAGGCTCATGTTTATCCCGAGGAATCCTTTTTTTTTTTTTTTTTTTTTTTTTTTTTTTTTAGGAATCCAAGTTGAGGAATCTTTTTTTTAAGGGAATCCAAGTTGAGGAATCTGAGGTTGTATACAGCTCACTGACGTTGGTCGGTCTTAAGGCACACTTAGATTCCCAGATTAGCACAACCGTTCGCTCTCAAACAGGCCAGGAGTAAACCATACGCAAAAGAAGCCGGCTCAAGAGCACTACTACTAGCGCAAAAGAAACCGTACGTACGCTGCTTGCATGAACCGCGAAAGTATGCAACGCAGGCGTGGCCGTAAGCCCATGACATGGCACTTTTCAAGCCTCAACACGTCAACATCATCAAAAAGGGAGCCAAAAAATCTCGCGATCCATTATCCTTAAATTCCGCGTCCCGTAAGCATCAGCGCCAATCCACGTTTCCTCGCTGGATTACGCCGCCCAGTCGCCCAGACAAGTCGTACTGGGGTGTTTAGTTTGTCCATTTTGGGTTCGGACTGTAAAGACCGTTTTGATAATTATTATCCTCGCTGGATTACGCCGCCCAAAAGATTTGATGTGACGCGAAAGTCGCCCTGACAAGTGGATGTTTGTATTACTACGAAATATTATCCTACCATGGCGTACTCGCTGCTGTGTCATTTTTTTGCGTAGTGGAATTTGGGAGGAATTTGGGAAACACACCCTAAACATCGCTGCTGTGTCAGTGTCACTGTCACTGTGTGGTGTGCTGTGCTGCAACCATGCGCGCTGGCTGGACTGGCGCTCGCTTTCTACCACCCACATGCCCGTGCCCGTGCCGCTGCAGCCTCGCCTGGTGACTCACATGCGTGTCTCCGTGCCGTGGTCACAGACTCACAGCCACGAGTGGATCACGGACGCGATAGGGGTGGCGTAGATCGATATTATTTCATCGCGTCGCGTTTCGCCTTCCAAACGCGTGACCGCTGCCTGCATGGGATATGTAATAAAAACGACTTCTACTACCATTCCAAACGTTGGGCAGCCTGGATCGCAATAGATAATAGCTATCCGCTAAAGACCAAACAGGTGCAATAAAATATATAGCTAACTGTTAGCTAGATCTCTAGATAATAACTATCTTACTTGCTAGTTAGACAAAATGAGATAATAACAGCTAGTTATCTTATACTAGCATTTTTTATTAGCTGTGCATACGGACACCATTTAGCTAATATTAGTATCAAATATTAGTCAGCTAACTATTAGCAGATAATGAATTCAAATACGGTCTAACAACTCCAAAGATGCCAACAAAACTAATAGTTAGCATTAATCCATCTAATAATTAGCAGATATATTAGCATGTCTGTTTATATCAGCTAGTACTAATTGAGCTAGTTTATTAGCAGGTCTACTTAGATCTACTAATACTAATTCTAGCTGCAGTGTCCCCTCTATCTTAAACAAATCAACTTCCAAAGCTGTCATATGTCAAAATTCCAAGTTTATCTACATTTGTAGAGGAAAAACATAAGTATTTATGATTTTAAATAGTTATTTGGTGTCATAGGTGGTACTCTTTAATTATTACCGTGACGTTGGTTGAACTTAAACATAGTTTAACTCGACGGAGGACGTACATGTCAAATTTGTGTCGTTTAGGTTCCTATAAAAAATTGTTTGCCATATACTTCCACCAAAAATAACAAATTGTAATTCTCGTTTTTTTTCAAGAAATCAAACAATATTAACTTCAATCAGGTCTATAAAAAGCACTATCATTTACACAAGTATCATTAGACTAATTATATAAAATATATTTTCATAACAAGTCTATTCAGAGATTTCAAAATAATAAACAATATTACGGAGTAGATAATAATAATTTTTTTTTATATAGATTTAGTTATAGATTTCGAAATATAAGCATGATTTATTTAAATATAAAGTTGCGTTCTTTTTGCCTTTTTGGAACGGAGGCCCATCATGTCACTAGCTCCAGCAATGGTGGGGCACTGTCCTTCCGCACTGTCCGCAGCCGTTGCGTTTGCCGCGAACGGACTAGCCGTTGGGGCATTGGCAAGCGTGACCGGTGCTTGGGACGGGCACGGCATGTCGTGGTGGGCGGCAGGCCGGCGGCGTGGGCCGTGAGCCGCCGCCGCCGCCGCGACCTACCGGGCAACCAATCCCGTCTCCCGGGCACGGAATTTAATGCGGCGAGCTCGGTAGGGGCGCGGCCTCCGGCGATCTCGTACGGCCCAGGCTCTACCGCATTTACAGTGCGCCGATGACGCGGCGCCATTATTCTACCCGTTCAATCGTCTTTGCCTGAAATCTAAGCAACGGCCAGTAGTACTAAATGCTGCGGTGTTATTGTTAGCTCCCCAAGGAGGCAAGGACGGCCGTGGTCACCATACTCGAAATGGTAGGACTATCGTGCTTTATCTGGCGCACACGAAATGATAGGAAATACTCCAGCTACGTATCAAGGTGTGGGGTACCCACTTCTATCTCTATATAGACTTTCTGCTACAAAGTAGTACACCAGCTCTAGACCCGCAATTCGAGTAGTAACAATACAGTTTCACCGAACCGGGCCTCTGTACCGCAAGAGAAAAAAAAAATGGCGAATTGTTTTGAACACTGCAAGTAGAATGATCTTGAAAAGGTAATTTTGACCAATTCCTCGTGTAGTGAGAGTGATACTGTAGCGAGGTACTTTCTGAGACGAGGCTTGTAACATTCATTCTGTTTAATGGCCACATTATCATAGTTACACTAATTGTCAGAAATGAAATAGATGGACTGAACACGATTTGCGAAAGAGGTGTTTCTTCAATCCTGAAGATTCAAATAGCATCTTCAAATCCTCTGAATTTAATACAGGACCAGATCCTCTGAGTACAGCTATATTTATTTCTCTAAGACTCAAATGATGTACTGTGCCCTACTGGACCGAAAGAGCTGTCAAATTCTATCATAAGTACAGAGATACAAGACCACTCGGTAGCTGCACATCTAATCTAGAGCCAAAAGCATTATTCACCTTTTCATGCCTGTCATGTACGTACAGGGCAATGCAAATTGGTTTGACAAAAGAGGGGAAAAAAGTATAGGGAATAGAGTTCAGTAGGGAAAAAAACATTAGCAAGTCGTTTATTTTACCTTTCTTATCAGCACAGAGACATCAAACACGCAATTCACAATCTTCTTGAGATCCGTAACTTCCTTGGTATTCTTCTTGAACATCACGACTTATCCTTAGGGAAGGAAAAAAATTGCAGCTACTTGTACCGCATGTTAGAGCAATTCCAGCCATCGTTTTTAATACTCAAGAAATGCGGTGCCCCGTTTCATAGATAGATCAAGTGCTTAGATCAGTACCAGTTTCAATATATTAGCTGGCAGTTTGGCCCTTTGCATGGAGTAGTAGTAGTGACTTGTGCCACATTCTCGAGTTCAGAACATTCAGAACATGGACACTACATGGACACTTATGACTGACACCGGTACTTGTAGGATTCCTGTGCTGAACAGCTACTACTCTTGATCCATTAACCACATGTAGTTCACCTGCTTTTGCAGGACTCAAGTACGAATCTTACAATACAAAAATTTCCAGTGAGCTAAAATATCAGCAGTTCAGCATTTTAGCCATGTTGTGTTTGATAATTGATAGTCGTAATGGTTGGGCATCCATTCATCATTCAACAGGAGCATCTATTCATTAAGTCTAAATGATGACTGCATATGATAATCAGCAGCTGTCGTGGCACATGAACCATGAAGAGTATCGGCAACGCCGCAACGGAGACTTAGATATGGATTCATAATAGCACTGCAAATTAAGAAAGAAGAAATAAGAGCTGGCATTTGGAGCATCTACCCCATATTAACCACGTGGATCCAAATAGATGACAGGAGTAAGCATTCATACCAATGGAGACGTGAAGGAATCAAATAAAGGTTCTTGAATCAGTATCTTCATCTTCTCCACAAGAAAGTCAAGCACATCCTTCCTTCCTTCCTTCTTTCAAAAGTAGTTGCCTCAGCTTGCCCAAAGTTGAACCAGGAGGTCTAATGCCCTTCTCTATCATATCTTCAAGCAGGATAGCTTGGCTAACCTCACCCTTGTCACAGAGACCATTAATCAGCACAGAGAATGTGTGCATGCTCGACAGGAACTGCTTCAACTGCATATAATATACTTCCATACCTTCAGTGCCATCTCTATCTTATCATTCTCACAGAACATCTTTATCATCATGGTGTAAGTATCAGAGTCTGGTTTGCAGCGCGCTTAATCATGCTTCAGAAGACCCTATATGCCTCATCATCCTTTTCAAGTCTAATCAGAGTATTTAGGATAATGTTCAGGTTCTTTAGTTCGGGGAGATTCCATGGCCTTCCTCGTCATCCATGACTCTGAAGGCATTGTCAAACTTTTTCACTTTGTAGAAGGCAGTGACCAGCGCATTGTACACAACAACATCAGGCACAATCCCATCCTTCTCCATATCCAAAAATGTTGCAACAGCATCATCAATCCTCATATCAACTTCATACGTATGCACTAAGATGCTGTATATGAAGGTTGTCAGTTGGCATCCCCTGGAGCTCATGTCCTGCACGACACAGACAGCCTCTTCGACTCGGCCTGTCTTGCAGAGTGCATACTGGTTTGCAGAGGCGCTTGGCGAGGTCTGAGGTGTCCACGAGGATATCACAGCCCACGTTGGCCCCGCCTCCATTGCCTAAGCATTCTTACAAAAACCTTGCGTGCCTTCAACCAGGTGTGGTGGAAGTGGAAGTCACCCATTTCTCTTCCGGCACCCACCGACATCGCTGCAGTGGCAGACCTAGGATTTGAAACAATGGTAGTTCTAGTAAAAATTTTCAAGTGCAATATAAAATAAAAAAAAATTGGTATACATGACTATAAATTAACCAAATTCCGATAATACATTAAAGAGGCTCAAAACTACATAAATAGGTCCGGAAAGAATGAGAGCCCATCCAGTTTGAGAATAAGTTCGCTTAGTAATAAGTAAAAAATACTATAGATTGAATTTTCAATTGTTGACAGGAATACAAACAAAACACTGAAATATATACTTATTCAGTTTCAGTTGCAAAAGGCACCTTAGTATTTTTATTTTGCCACTGATCAAGATTCTAGAAACAAATTTAGTTACAATGTGATAGATTTCTTACTGCAGCCCAAAATAAGAGCCGCGCAAGTTTGAAAATGCTAGCTTACATGCTCCTCACCTGTATGGGAAAAGAGAAAGCAAAAGGCATCGCATACATACTGATATAGTACCGAACAAACAACATTGTTGTTTTTTAGGCTGAACCTATTGCTAAGGTATGTTGTTACTCATGACAGGTTTGTGAACACTATTTTTTGAGTTTGTTGGTTGAACATTGATATTTTTTTTCTTTTCTTAATGAAAAACCACCTAGTTCCTCAACATTGAAAACGCCAAATGGTGATCTCATGAGGTTCCAGCTTTTTTTCACTTGTTATTCAACTTTTGCTAGGACACGGTCGTTCCTTTCAGCCAGACAGAGCACTACATTAACAATATACTATACTGTATAAGATAAGAATACGAATTGTAACTTTTGTTCACTAGAATCGACCAAAGAAGTCGTATAGCAGAAATATATACACAATCCCTAAGCCCAATTTATAGTCCAATATCCATTCTCCATCCCAATCCTATGAGAAGTCAGATACTCAGATGCACTTACCAGTCAAGTAGTCAACAGGCCACCAGGGCGGCGCTGGGGACTGGACGGCGGCGACGGACTGGGCGGGCGCGGAGTCACGGCGGTGGCAGCGGTGCTGGGGTGGGCAGCCGGCGCGGGGGCTCCCGGCGGCCGGCGGGGAGGCGAGGCGCGAAAACAAGCACTTTCATCCTAGCCGTTGCGGTAGTGTTTCTGTGTTGTGTCGAGTCGTGGGGCCACGCACGCGCCGGGCGCCGTTAGCTGCCTTCCCGGACACCTCAAGCCAGCGCACGCGAGATCCCCACGCCGCCCTTCGCCTTCCCGCCACCAGCGCCCGCCGCCCAGCTCCTTGTACCGCCTCTCGCGTGCCCAGAGCAGCGCCCTCGTCACCCAGCCCTGCACAGCGGACCTGGAGCACGGGGGAGCACAGGAACGCACTGGATTTGTGGAGATTTGTTGAGGGCAGATTTGTGGAAGAGAGCCCACCGAAACCCCTAGCTGGGTTCGGACACCCTCCGAGCCGCCTGAGCCCCTAAGCTGTTGGAGACTGACAGTGCATTCCTCTCGGGGCAATTTGTTGAGGGAGAAGAAGCGAGGGGGAAAGAGCTAAACTAGGGTCTAGGGTTCAGGGAATTCGGGGCCAAGAAGAGCGCGATGAGCATTGTGCCCAAGGAGACGATCGAGGTCATCGCTCAGAGCGTCGGCATCCCAAGCCTGGGCGCAGATGTCGCCGTCGCGCTCGCCGCTGACGTCGAATACCGCCTCCGCGAGATCATGCAGGTCAGGCCCCGCCCCCTTGCCTAGGTTTCGTTTTGATTCCGGCGCTATTTTTCATGAATTTGGAGGGTTGGTTTCTGTTCCGTCGCCCTAGAGATGTCCTTGGAATTGTAGCAGTCGCAGTGAATTTGGGGGGCTCAGGAAGCGATATTTTTGGGTCCTTAAAGTTTTGCTGATGCTGATTTGCTACATCTAAGCTAAATGCAGGTTGTGTGCTTTGACCAAATTAATGAGTGTATATGCAAGGAGCATGATTTACTTTCCAGGATGCTATGAGTCTGTGGGCTACTGGGCTGGAATTGCTCCCAATTATCCCAAAATTTACTGGCTGTGTAATAGTGTAGGGCAAAAGAAGCATCCCTTTTTCTGTAGGTTCTCATCAAGATTGCTTGGATTGTAACCTTTTTCCCAACTAAGTACATGCCATTTGTCTTGTTCCATCTCCTATCTTGAGGGTGTGCTTGTTTATGATGTGAGATGGAATTTTGAGGGCTGCATGATGAGATAAACTTTTCAAGTGAGATGGTGTTTGTTTTTCGACCGGTACAACTGGTGGAAAAGTCATTTTTAGTTTCTTTCAACTGATAATTCGAATTATGCTGCTTAATTAGTTGAGTCCATAGAATTATTTCCCTTTAGGGATGTAGAACTTAGTTGGATATCAAAATTTTGTCAAAGTACTAGGGGGTTTGATAACAGAAGAGTGTCCTATGGCCAGATATTTCATTAGCTATTCACTTTGTGGATACTGCTGTTCCCTTTCTGCCACTTGCTCTAATTTATGCAAAAATTATAATCACACTTTCATGAAACCTTGCACTTTTACTACTTCTTTTGCCGTTGTGATGATCCCAATTTCTTTGTTTTTGCCTCAGGAATCCATTAAATGTATGCGGCATGCAAAGCGGACTGTTCTGATGGCGGAAGATGTTGACAGTGCCCTGGGCCTCAGGAATGTTGAGGTGAATTACCTTCCTATGCTAAAATTTCTGGATACTTGCAATGTATGTTTGTAGGTCCACTATGCACTTGTGAATTGGTAACTAATAAATTTAGGATCCTTTTTTCGTCGTATGGTTTTCCGAATCATGTTCAGAACTTCCAAAGCGTTTAACTACAATCAACCTCTTGATTTTCATAAGTGTCTTTATGGTATGTAAATGATATTCAATGTACACCCTCCACTTGCATATTTTGTTCAGTAAACAATCGAGCAAGTAGTTTTTCAAGGATGGTTCCATATATTTGTTATCTCAAAATTCCATCTCAGAAATCTTTAGCAAAAAATGGTTTGGCTTTACTGGTACATAGTTGTTTTTACTACAGTTGCAATATCAGCTCCACACTTCGTAGTTGTGATTTTGTGACTAGAATTTTCTCAGCATGTGAAGCTCTTTGATTAGCTTCTGTTTGTGTGAAACTGCCTTATATTGAAGAGTGTCTAAATCCTCTGTGACACCTTATTTTGTTTGTACTAACTCTGCTGTTTTATTACTATGGATTCTCAATCAGCCCGTGTATGGTTTTGCTTCTGGTGATCCATTGCGTTTTAAGAGAGCTGTTGGGCATAAGGATCTCTTCTATCTTGATGATCGGGAGGTAGACTTCAAAGAGGTAGGGGCAATACTGATGATTACTAATTTTTTGTACAACTTAGTTCAAAACCATTCATTTGTAATGTTTCTTCCTGGTTGGTGTCATGCAGATCATTGAAGCTCCTCTGCCTAAAGCCCCACTGGACACATCAGTTGTAGCCCATTGGCTAGCGATTGAGGGGGTACAACCTGCAATACCTGAGAATCCTGCTGTTGACGGTTTGCTCTTTTTGTCCAGACAATTATAGTCCTTAGTTTTCTTCTTGGCAAGATGTAGTCACATTCTTCTCTAATATTGAGAGAAAAAGACACTTGTGAGTTGCTGTGACAGATAACATTTTATTGCAGCAATTGTGCCACCAACTGAAAATAAAAGGTCTGAGCATGGGAAGGATGATGGACTTCCAGTTGATGTCAAGCTTCCTGTTAAGCATGTATTATCTAGAGAACTACAGGTACTTTGATTATGATACCATGCATTGTCTATTACTCATATATTTCCAAGAAACTTATATACCTCTTCACTGTTGTTTTGCAGATGTACTTTGATAAAATAGCTGAGCTTACTATGAGTAGATCTGATACGTCCCTTTTTAAAGAAGCTTTAGTGAGCTTGGCAAAAGATTCTGGTCTTCATCCTTTGGTTCCTTACTTTTCCTACTTCATTGTAGACGAGGTTGTACAATACCTTTCTTGCTTTTGGTGTTATTTTCTTTGAGATGACATTACTTAAAGTGTGTATCCATCTGAATTTCAGGTTACGCGGAGTTTGGGTGATCTTCAGGTTTTATTTGCTCTAATGAGAGTAGTCCAAAGTCTTCTCCGTAATCCACATATTCATATTGAACCTTATGTGAGTGGTAAACCATAAAATTATGATAGTTCATGTGTGTGACTCGTATTTTAGTCATTTTGTATATCCTTTTCATCATATTAGTCCTAAATTAGCAATATTTGTCTTGATTTGTAGTTGCACCAGCTGATGCCATCAATGATTACTTGCATTGTTGCAAAAAAACTAGGGCATAGGCTCTCAGATAACCACTGGGAACTTAGAGACTTCTCTGCCAATTTGGTTGCCTCGGTATGTCGGAGGTGAGTGATACGTGAAGGGTGTCAGTAGGTCCTTTATATAACTATTTAAATTTAATTCAGTTACATCTATGATTTCAACTCCTGAATTCCCATATTATGATCTTAAAGAGCAGTCCATACAAAATGTGCCCACAGAAATGCTTTATCTTAGTTATGCTAATATGCTATCTTTTTCAACAATTTTATGATGGTCAAGTCAATAATAGTTTGACCACTATTTCATACTCTGATTTCACTGTTTTGTGGATCATGTTATATGTGACATGATCAGTTTCATGGCAGCTTACATCTTCTTTAGCGGATAACATACCAATAAACCATGTCATGGCTTTGCTACTGAGTAAACTACATATTGTGTTCCTTTTAGAGACCAACTGGTAAATAAATATTTTCGCTATATGTGCTGTGTGTGAACAGAGGATTTATTTTAGTTCTATCTTCATGCATTTGTTGGGTGGGTCATGACTTGTTTGTGTCTTATGTGTTCCCCATAAATCCATTTTCTTTTTTGGAATTGATAGATCCATAGACTTTTGCATACTCTGCTCATGGAGCGTAAGTCCTTTTCTGAATGATGATCTCTATCTCTCTTTGATAATTGGTCTTTTCTGTATGGCGTAATTGGCTAATTGCCTTAATAATTTTCTCATGATACTGTTGATCAACTGAACATGATGGTTTTCAGGTTTGGTCATGTTTATCACAACCTTCAAAATCGGTTAACTAAAACATTGATCCATGCATTTCTTGATCCTGCCAAATCACTGACACAACATTATGGTGCTGTCCAAGGGATATCTGCATTGGGGCCCAGCGCGGTAGATCCCATTCGAAACTCAACTTTTTGTATTAGTTATGCACTGGCTGATTGTTTTTTCTGCTTACCAGATTAGACTTCTTCTTTTGCCCAACCTTGTGACATATATGCAACTTCTGGGCCGGAACTGCAGCTTGAGAAGCAGAAAAACGAGATGAAAAGGAAGGAAGCTTGGCGTGTTTATGGTGCCTTGCTGGTCAGTTTAGAGTCCTCAGTCAATATAATGTTTACTATATTTTGGTTCACCAACTAATGCCAAGATAAGTTTCTTACCAGTGGGATGCATTTTTTAGTGTGCTGCAGGCAAATGCTTGTATGATAGGTTGAAATTATTTCCTGGTTTGCTTTCTTCATCGAAGCGTCCTCTTTTACAGAGCAACAAAAGGGTCTTAACCAACAACCCAAGTAAGTGTTGAATATAAGCACACTATCAGTTGCCACTAGACACAGATGCAACTAAGTGCCAGATGGTCCTTGCTGTCAGCAGTTGAACTAGTAGAGTTTGAAAATAAAGAGTATGTTGTGCTGCAAATTTCAGATAAGCGAAAGTCTAGCACAGATCTCTCTGCCACTCAGCCACCTCTGAAGAAGATTGCAACAGATGCAACAGCCAACTCCATGGCCTCGGCTTCCACGGGAGGAAACATGCAAGGTGCCATGGATGGCTTTTCCAACCAATTAGCCAACCCTGGTATGATGCGGGCCTCGTCCTCCGGGCAGATGGTGGAGAGCATCCCATCAGCTGCGATCCGGAGAGATCAGGGCAGTGATCTCACACAGAGAGTTTCTGCGGTGCTTAGGCAAGCTTGGAAGGAGGATCAGGACACCGGTTATCTCTTGGGGTCTCTGTATGAGGTCTTCGGTGAAGCCATCTTCTCCTTTGTCCAACCACCAGAGATATCCTTGTTTGTGTAGAGAGGAAATGCATAGGCTCTAGGTTTTATTATTCTTCGCTGTTGTGCAACTAGGGATGTTTTGCAAAGTTCACGAAACGTGGTTTGGCATTGTCAAAGTAATGTAATGCAAGTTGTAGTTTACTCAGTTACTGCATGTATTTGTAACATATTCCAGTTATGTATGCTGTGCTGCTAATTATGTCACTAGTATTTCTTCAAGTCCGGCTATCCACTACATGCATTTTATGTTGGCATTGGCATTCAGATGGGAGTGTTTGATGTATTCTATCTACTATACTTGATCTTCTGGCCCAGAATCATGGAGAAAGGGTGAAATTGATCTGCACTGATCCCTGATGTGATTATGAAGAACAGTGACTTCAGCTGCGACTGTCCGTGCTCACTTTGTTTATGCTTCTGCTGGGTGACCGTCCAGGGCTTAAGCATCCAGTTCCTTTCCTCCATAACCTTTTGTTAGTGGTGGTAATTTGCTTTGTGGTTCTGCCTAAAAAACCGGGAAGAAAAAAATCCCACCTTTTTGTTGCCATTTCCATGCAATGCACGTATTATTTCCACAGGATCACATTGTTAAGTAAATATGGATTCTATTGGATGAATTTAACTTTACACCTGTTTGGTTAACACCAAAATTATGTTGGTCAATTTAATGAATTAGTACTTGACAGTATTAAGAATGTGTAAGTCGCTGCTCATTTTTGTGTTTTTTCCCCCAGAATGTGATGTCACTACTGATCATGATTAATCAAATTTACAATTCATCTTTCTGACATTCATTGAAATACTTACACAAAGTGATGCAAAATTTTACTTTAGATAACTAATTCACTCTTAACATGAAGAACAAACATTTCTTCTCCCTTTACTAGTTGACAGCACTGCAAGTCTGTCCTGTCCTATTAGGTGTTGTGCGGCTCGGCGTGCCCCATCACTGACTGAACACAATTCACACCGATTACTATAGGAATGATGGTCTCATGAAGTCCATATCTGATCTTCAGTTATGATGGTGAATCCCTTGCTCTATTTTTAGCATGTATCATCTGATAACACAACCCTTTGATTTGAAATAAGGCTTAAGGAGACTTAGACTTAACTTTTCCTAATAATTTAAAATAAACTAATACTGTCTTATTTAACAAAGCTTAAATTTTGTTACATAAACCTAGCTATAATGATATGCAACTCATTATTTTCTTGTACTTGTCCCAGGAAGTTGTATTTTTCTCCTTTAGCAAAGAATGTCTTCTCAGTAGTTGTACCGTATATGCTCTACCACCCAGTTGTATAGCAGAAGCAGAACCATGTGAGCAAGAACTCCCTAACATGCCTTTTCTGTTCGCAATAGCCATGGTTGGTGCTACTGTTGGAGGTAAGCTCATCACACTCGTGTGGCAATACACAGTGGACGTTTTCCTTACTTCTGTTTTTATGTTTTCCAATGTTCATCAACATCATCTTTTGTTAGTGCTAAGAGCACATTGAATCATTCTAATTCCAGGGAAATGCAGGAGAGTGCTATGCACTCTTGCAAGTTAACACGTACTAAACACAACTTTTTATGCCCGATTGTTTTTTTTTTCAGTTTCTTATTTAGCAGTGCATTTCGTTAAATTTAAGACATATACATAGAACTGCATATTCAGATGCAACAAATACCGAGTGCAAAAGAAAATTACATTTACGAGCAACCTAGTTTCAAAAAAAAAAAGTTGGGTACATTTATCTTGAAACTAAATGCATCCTAAACAGTTATCCTAGTTATCCCTATGTTTGATTGTTTTTCCCAATTCCTTATTTAACAGTGCAGTTTTGTTAAATTTAAGCATGTACACAGGCACACAGCAACAAAAATGCAAAGAAAAATACATTTAGTTTAAAAAAAATTATTTAGGAGCATCCTAGCAATCTTACCGATTACCCAAGTGACTCCTGCTTTCCTTACTTTCTGCACCCAGTTATTGTGAAAAGACACATCATTCATTGTAAATAAGAGGAAAGAAGCACCCAAATTTGAGTTGAAGAGGACTTGAACTTGGGTTCTAGGAGTATACACCAACACCTCCCACCAACTGATCTCCTACCAGTTAGTCTGAAATAACTGGATTATTTCCACTAATTTCCGGTTTTCTTTTGTATCTGCAACTATTTGTGGCATTATGTTGTTTTGTGCAGACTGCCTTCCCTGTTTCTTTTGACCACTAATTTTTCTAGTAGTGAGAGCGCTACAAGAAGAGGCTTGTAACATTAATTCTGTTTAATGACCACCATATCATAGAGTTACTGATTGTCAGAACTGAAATAGATGGACTGCACACAATTTGCGAAATAGGTGCTTCTCAATCCTGTGAATTGAAATAACACCTTCACATCATCTGAATTTAATATAGCTATATGACATACAACCCTACTGGATCGAAAGAGCTGTCAAATTCTATATAATTACAGAGATACAAGGTCACTCGGTAGCTGCACATCTAATGCTAAGAGTATAACACCTTTTCATGCTTGTTACAACACAAAAGCATTATTCACCTTTTCATGCTTGTTATGTAGATTCACACAGGGGCACAGGGCAATGCCAGTTGGTTTGACAAAAGAGAAGGGGGGGAAAAATATTGTCTGTCACATGTAACAAAGAAAAAATACAGTTCAGCAGGGAAAAACATTAGCAAGCCGTTTATACGCAATCCAGTCTTCTTGAGCTCAGTAATTTCCATGGTATTCTTCTTGTCTTGAACCTCACAACTTATCCTTTCGGAAGCAAAGCATGGAGTTACTTTACTGCAGGCAAGAGCAATTCCATCTTTAAATTCTCGAGAAATGTGGCGCCCCTTTTCATAGATCAAATGCTCAGACCAGTACCAATTTCAATATAGAAGTGACTTGTGCCTGAACAAATTGGCAGTTTGGCACAAAGTTCTCGAGTTCAGAACATGGGCACTTGTGACTGACACCAGTCCTTGTAGGATTCTTGCGCTGAACATGTAATTCATTGCTTTTGGAGGACTCAAGTCTGAGTCTTACAACACAAAAGTTTCCGTGAGCTAGTATATCAGCAGTTCAGCATTTTTGACAATTGATAGTAGTGATGAATGTTTGATAATTGATAGTAGTAATGATTGGATGAGACGTTAATAACACAACCATGTCTTGGTTAGGCATCCATTCATCCTTCAACTGGGAGCGTCTATTCATAAATCCTAAATGATGACTGCAGATGCTCAGCAGCTGTAGTGGCACATGAACCATGGAGAATATCAGCAACAGAAACTTAGATATAGATTCATAAATAGCACTGCAAATTAGGAAAGAAGAAATAAAAGCAGGCATTTGGAGCATCTACCCCATATTAACCACGTGTATCAAAATAGATGACAGGAGTAAGCATTCATACCAATGGAGAAGTGAAGGCTCAATCAAATAAAGGTTCTTGAATGAGGATCTTCATTTTCTCGACAAGAAAGTCAAGCACATCCTTCCTTCCTTCTTTCAAAAGTAGCTGCCTCAACTTGCCAAAAGTTGAACCAGGAGGTCTAATGCCCTTCTCTATCATATCTTCAAGCAGGACACAAGCTTGGCTAACCTCACCCTTGTCACAGAGACCATTGATCAGCACAGAGAATGTGTGCATGCTCGGCAGGAACTGCTTCAACCGCATATACTTCCATACCTTCAGTGCCATCTCTATCTTATCATTCTCACAGAACATCTTTATCATCATGGTGTAAGTATCAGAATCTGGTTTGCAGCGCTTAATCATGCTGCGGAAGACCCTATATGCCTCGTCATCCTTTCCAAGGCTAATCAAAGTATTTAGGATGATGTTCCAGGTCCTTGAATTCGGGGAGATTCCATGGCCTTCCATGTCATCCATGACTCTGAAGGCATTGTCAAACTTCTTCACTTTGCAGAAGGCAGTGACGAGTGCATTGTAAACAACAACATCAGGCACAATCCCATCCTTCTCCATATCCAAAAATGTTGCAACAGCATCCTCAATCCTCATATCAACTCCATAAGTATGAACTAAGACGCTGTATATGAAGGTTGTCGGTTGGCATCCCCTGGAGCTCATGTCCTGCACGACACAGACAGCCTCTTCGACTCGGCCTGTCTTGCAGAGTGCATCGACCATGATACCATATGTTACAATGTCTGGTTGGCAACCAGCGTCAAGCATATCACTGTAAACCTCCCCGCATCTTTGGGAGGTTGGGTGCTCTCCCCAACCCTCAAGCAAGATACTATATGTCTTGGCATCAGGACTGAACCGATTATTCATCTTGTCAAAGATCTCCTGCGCCTTACGCACGTTCTTAGACTTACACAGTGCACTGAGCAAGCTGTTGAAGGCAGCGAGGTTGTGGGCAACACCATACTTCTCCATGATGTTGAAAGTGTAAACTGCCTCATCGAACTTCTGCGCCGGGCATATTTGCGCATGATGATACGAACGTCTCCACATTGGCCACGCCCTCCTTGCGCATGACGGCCACGACGTCCCACATGAGTTGGTACTGCCTGATCTTGGCTAGAGAGGCGACCACCGTGTGGTAGGAACGCACGGTATGGGCACACCCACCGCGCTTCTGCCTGCGTGTCCACTCGAAGAAGCGGTATGCTAACATGCCGGCGTTGTCGAGGCGCTCGAGGACATACTCAGCGACCTCTGGCGTGACGCGGACGCCGCTGTGGTCGAGCTCGTGCTCGAGGGCCGAGGCCTTCCGGCAAGAGATGATGAGCTTGCAGAGGCGCTTGGCGAGGTCCGAGGCGTCCAGCAGGGTATCACAGCCCACGCTGGCCCCGCCTCCGCTGCTAAGCATTCTTACAAACACCTTGCGTGCCTTCAACAAGGTGTGGTGGAAGTCGCCCATTTCTCTTCCAGCACTCACTGAGCTGTGGCCGAGACTGTTGCTAAGCTTAGCCAGTCAAGGCCTCGCTGAATCCGGACACACAGGCGAGGCGAAGGCGTAATTGCTCCGCCGTGATCGGCGGCGACTGAGCGGCGCTACTCAGTTGCCGGAAGCGAGGAACAGCCGAACAGGTGCGACTGTGCGCTAAAGCGCGATCCAGACATTGGATTTTTTTTTTTTTTGAGGGGATGTGAAGGCAGAGAGGCATACGGGCTTTAAGCCTGGTTAACTGATTGGGCCGACATAAGGCCCAATGCTGGTGAGCTAAAAACCTCAGAAAGCGAGAAAAGGGGAGACTCCACTGCTCGAGCTCGACCCAAAAATGGCGGCGGAGCCTGAGAGCAAATCGCCGGAGGAACTGCTCTGCGCGGCGGCGAAGTCCGGTGAAGAGGCCGAAGTCGCTAAACTCCTTGCCTCAGGAGCTGACGCGACCCACTTCGATGCGGACGGCTTGACCCCGCTCATGCACGCGGCCACGGGTGGGCACGCGGCCGTTGCGCGCCTCCTCCTCGACTGCGGTGCGCCCTGGAACGCGCTCTCCCCCCTCGGGCCTCTCAGCAGGGGACCTAGCCTCCGACCCCGACACCTACGACCTCCTCCTCGACCACGCCCTCCGCTCCGAGCTCGTCCTTGGCACCGTCGCGCGGCGGCAAAGCGGCCCCCGCGAACGCCTCGGACGGTGCCCCGGCCGAGAGCTACCTCGAATCCAGGGTCTCGTTCAGCGAGGAGAGGGTGATGGACGCGGAGAGCAAGGCAGTGATGATGGCGTGGGAGCGGCCGCTGATGGAGGCGCACGCGCGGGCGGTGTGCCAAGGCGGTGGCAAGGTGCTCAACGTGGGGGTTCGGGATGGGGCTGGTGGACGAGGCGATACAGAGGTACGAGCCCGAGGAGCACACCATCGTCGAGGCCCACCCAGCGGTGTACGAGCGGATGCTCAAGCTCGGGTGGGGCGAGAAGAAGAACGTCAGAATCGTGTTCGGGCGATGGCAGGACGTGATGCCGCAGCTCGGGATCTTATGACGGTATAACTTTTGCTTTTACCTTTGCTTGTTCATTTCATTGTTGTCATGTTTGGTCATCGATGTTGCAATGCTAAATGCTTTCTTGTCTGTGGGCAAGTTTTCTGTTGTGTTATGTCGAAGAGTTGTCTCAGGTGAAATTTCCCTTAGGTTGCATTATCCTTGGCATGCCCAAATAGGTATTCTGGAGTATGGAGTTGTGCAAAAGCTGAAGGATAGAAAACATTTTGGAGTATGTCTCAGGTGAAATTTCATAAGTTGCATTATCATTGGCATGCCCTAGTAGGGATTCAGGGGTATGGAGAAGTTGGGCAAAAGCTGAAGATAGAACATTTCTGCAAAACCTGAAGATAGAATATGTCTCAGGTGAAATTTCCATAGGTTGCATTTTCCTTGGCGTCGTCTAGCAGGAATTCAGGAGCATGAAGAAGTTGGGCAATGGCTGAAGGATAGAAAATTGTTGGTAGTATCTAACAATAGTTTTCTCTGTGTTTGTGGCCTTTCTGGATTAATGTTCTGTAGAATGACATAGGATTTGGTCATGTTAAGATTCAATGTTTTCAATGGATGATAATGAAGCTTTAGGTTTCCAGTTTGTTCTTGGTGCTTAGTTTGCAATGTGCATACAAGTTAGTCAACTTTGAGTACACAGGTGTTCAGAGAACTACAATAGTAACCCTCTGGTCATCAATAGAAGATGACGGGATTAAAAAAAAGATTAAGTGAACTACAATTGTGCTCCCTCTGGTTATCAATAGTAGATAATAGGACTGAAAAAATGTTAAATTTACTCTTTTACCCCTGCTAACTGCTGGCAAGAAAGCAATCAATCAGTGTACCCTGTTCGTCTGACCGTTCCTCAATTACTCCCCCTGTTCTTGCCCATTGAATGTTACTTCTCACATTGCTGTTTCTGCCATCCACCGGCATGACTCCAGCAGTGGTGCCTACTGCCCAGTGATCGCATCCACTAATGTCACTGGTTCCCAGTGTTCACCTCCTCCGCTGATGCTGTTGTGCTCAGCTAAAGAGATGGGCATCTAACATTGATTTGAGAGTGAATTGCAGACCATGGATCCTGTCTGGATGACTCTCATGTTCCTCACCCAATCCATCAGAGTACAACATGCTTCACCACAGTTAAGAACTCCTCCTCCATCAATGCCCTTGCTGAAGCTCGGACCTCCATCCGGCTGGACCTCAGTCAAATCTGAAAGGAGAGGAGGAAAGATGAATGAGTGGAGAGTGGGATGCTCAAGATAAGGGCTTCCACCAGTAAGCTTGTACCTGAGATGGAAGCAGGGCATTCTGGGTGACAATATTCAGTTGTCTCCACAAGCGGCCTCATCCAGGCAATGTGTGAACCCCACAGTTTGCGCTAGCCAACTATTGTTCATTCCAAACTGTACCTGAGGATAGTGAGAGGGAGCATGTTCGAACAGAGGGACTGTCGCTGCCAGCTGTAGTTATTTTTGCCAGGTAATGGATAATGGGAATGCAAGGCATGAATGGATATGATGCGTTTAATTAGGTCAAATTTTATCCAGTGACTAGTATTGGTGCACTTCTCCAGAATCTCAAAAACATCAGCTATTATTGACTGGAGGGAGTATATTCAAAAGTTTTTCAAGCTAGTGCTTCTAAAAGTTTTCAGAGTAGGTAATTTTGGACCTTTTGTCAGGAAAAAGTGTGCCTCTAGATAGTTTCTGAATACATGTTTATATTGGAAGGCGTCTATAGAAATGCTTTCCACACGAGTATTATGTTGCAAACAGCCGTTTCATGGCTCTGTGTGGCACTGGGAAACCTTGTTTAGCTTCACTCAGGTGGGGTAATTTCCAAAAGTGTGCACAGAGCTACTGTTTTCTTTTGATGTAACTTATTTAAAGGTGAACCTCGTTTATTTTAGCATTGAACCCTTTTTTTTTGCATGGTAGTGGTGGTGGTGGTGGTGCTAATCCAAATAAGAAAAGTAGTTGGTTAGTGTTTAGGCCATAAGGCCTCTTTAGAATGCATACAACAAATGTGACGTGTGTACATGTAATCAACATGCAATGGGAAACTGTGGAAAGAAAAACCTGGAAATCTGTCTATTTAATTACTTTGCTTTGTCCATGTCTCTTTGTCCTCCTTTTTCTTGTTGCTCTTCTTATATTAAGAGCACAAGCACCTGGATCAGTATTACTTCCTACCAAACAACACAACCCGTCAACACCCAAGCATTCCTTATAAGCAAAATCCTTTGTCTTCACCGTGTTTTTAATCCTTGCTTGTCAATTATTGTTATGGTAACCTGAACGGTGAATAATATATGTTCAAATAGAAGTAGGCCAGTGCATGACAATTGATTGATTTCAAACCCTAGTCACCATCCTCTGTAGATAAATTGTTGAATTATGAGCACATATGTCCTCTATATATCTTGTTTCGGATATTTCAAACCATGTGCAGTTTGCCATCTCTGAGAGTTTGAACTCCACATAGACCATTTACCCTTTTTTATCTTTGAATGCATCAAAGGGAAGGAAGGAAGGAACCTGCAACCAACTATGTTTTAGTATTTGTTATGATAGCTGAAAATGATATGTAACTGACTAACTGTCAATGCGATAAACAATCTCCTTTTCATTTTATAATCAAGCAAAGGTTATCATTTATTTAACATCAGAGATGAATGTAAATTGAATTCACGCTCAGAACGGATAGTAGGGAAATCTTCTCTGATGCCATTGTTTTCTTTACGTGTACAGGTATATTCTTTGACACATACGGGGGAATACTACGAGGACATGAGAGAGTTCTACCAGCACCTTCCTAAGCTACTGAAGCCTGGAGGCATCTACTCATACTTCAATGGACTCTGTGGTGACAATGCCTTCTTCCACGTCGTGTACTGTCAGCTTGTCGCGTTAGAGCTCGCGAATCTGGGGTATTCCACGCAGTTCATCCCTTTGCCGGTCAAAGATTGCCTGGCGGAAGAAGTTTGGAAGGGCGTGAAGCAGAAATACTGGCAACTGGATACATACTACCTCCCTGCTTGCCAATCAGAATCAGAATCGGAGGAAAATTCTGTGTCAACAAAGTAGTGATGGGGTATTTGTAGTTTGCGTCTGAAGTTTCTTGTCTGTCTACATTTGTTCAGGCATGCTGTGTTACAAATTAGTACCGTTTCACTTTCAGGAGCTGAACTTTCTTTCCACGTGGTGATTTGCCCTTGTTGTGTGCTCCTGATGCGTGCGTTCGTGGTCCATGAAAGGAATTCTCATGGAAAATTTGGTTCCCTGACAATCATTTCCCTCGTCATCTTGGACCGTGTGGTTCTGAATAGGCTTCCAACTCACCTACTGCCGAATGGTGCTGTTCTCACTGAGTGGCCGCCACTGGTCACTCTCACTGAGAGCCCCGGAGTGCCTGGGTCTGTGGAGAGTGGTGGTATGACTAACCTCCAAAGCTGGAACGGTCGGTCTCGTCGATGGCGTACAGACTCTGCAGGTTGCAGCGCTTGTCGTTGTTGTGGACGCAGTTTTTCCCTCCTGAAACAATCTGCTTGCGCAGCACGTTGCTTGCTGTGAGAGTTTTGTGCGTGACTTTTCCATCGTCTTTGCTCGATGTCACAATAGCTACACGATGCAGATAAACCTCGATGGAATGTGGCGATTCTTCCGCTCCCGGTTTCCTGTGTGCGGCCTTATCGATGGCAATTGACCAACGCGTAGTATTACCAGTAGTAGTACGTTCCCGTGAAGAAGTGAAGAAGGCATGGGGTTCTCGGCTCTCGCTCTCCGCCGCCGTGCAGGTGCTCAGAACGTTGCGACGTCCATACCGCCGTGCCTTCGCCGTCACCCTCTGCGCATGCAAGCGACCGCCCCAGCGTGCGTGCCCCATTCCAAGTACTCGTGAGCTGCTATCATAGATAATGCCTTATTCCCCTATGACTAACGAGGAGGAAAGTATTGAGCACATGCTTTTCATATGCCAATACGCAACTCAAGTTTGGACAACCTCAGGATTCGTGCTAAATCAGCACACAAACAGTGGTGTAGTGGTATTGAATTCCAACTATTTTAATTGCATTTGCCTGGATTATTTTGTTAGCAAGAAACAAAAGTATTTGACAATATTACAACGGCTTGCTCAACAATAAAAAATAAATAGTGCAAACCTTACATCTGTGTAAACATAGAACAAAGAAGGAACCAAGGAGTTCGGCTATTAGGAAAAACCGAGTGCATGAGCACGAGCACCATCAATTTGAGGACTCTAGGGGATTCTCACCACATTGTTCAGATCAGATATATGTTCTTTCTTTTAGTTCTGCATTTTCCTCTTTTGTTCTTTGTACGTAGCTTTTTATTCTGCTTTTTTACATTCTTTCTCTTGTATCTTCTTTCTTTTCTTTTTTGTTGCTTCTGTGGGTCTACTGTCATGGCTTAACCTGCATTAGCTTTTGTTCAATTTACAATTTAAATTAAAAGTAGAAAAGTAGCCAGATAGGACCTCCCCTCCCAACTTCCTAAAAAAAAACTCGTGAGCTGCGACCGTGTATGTGTATCATTTCTTGGGTGCGACGCGGTCAGAGCTCTGCTCAGGACTCCAGGAGCTACTGGTACTACTCGGCAAGTCGGGCAGTCTGGTTGCGCCTCCCCCGTGATCGCGGTGGAACCCGGGGAGTTTCTTGACCGACCCGCCGCTGTCCGTGTGGTCTTCACCGACCCGGTACGGCTGGTTGGTTTGGTTAGCTCTGCCCTGGCCCCCGGGGTCACCTGCGCGGATCGAACAGGTTCCTCGAAGACAATTCGCACTCGCACACGGACACGGTTCCCTGCTGTACTCGTCGCACCCGATGGGCAAGTCGTGTGTGTCCTTCTTCTCGGCTGGACTGGACCCCCACCACAGTCCACACCCACCGGCCGGCGGGCGACGCCACGCCAGTGCAGTCGTCACGGGGCGGCAGCTGTCTCCGGTCGTCAGGACCGGCTTTGACGTTCGTTACGCTGCGCGGCTGCGCTTTTCTAGAAGCAACGACCATCCAACACCTGTCCATCCACGTACGTACCCCTGCGGCCGGTGGGTGCACAACGTAACGACCTATCAAGGTGGCCACCAAAAAGTCCACTTATCATCGCAGCTGTGAGCCAAGCCGGCCGGGTCTATGCAAATGCAATGCATCTAGGGTGTACACTTGTATATTGATCGATGATTGACCATTGCCGTAGTACTAGTAGTGCCAGATGACAAGATTAACAGGCTGACACGTTTCTGGGATCTTGGGTGATTTTTTTTTCCAAGCACCTCTGTGCACAGTACTCTACTACTACCAGACGTGTGGCTCCGATAAGTATCGCTTCGTGTCGCGGAACACACCTTGCACCGTTCTTGTCCTTGGCCACCTGGTTGTTTTTAATGTGTCCACCGTTGCCACCATACCTTGCACCGCCGTCCTAGCGACCTCGTGCGCACCAGCAATAGGTTGCACAGTGAGTGACCGTCAAGTTTCGTTGAATATACGGGCATACGGCCATGTGGCGCTGTTATGGTGGTGTGGTTGCTGGTCACGTCACCATTACCACGTACGTTTGTTATCAGTGTTTTCAAACTACCAACGGATTGTGT